>JAECUM010052195.1:0-22500 GCA_016617855.1 Megalonaias nervosa | reverse complement strand
GCTCTGTATCTGTATGTAACTATAGGCCTTATTACATAAACTTGTAAAAGGTAGTAATGCATAACATAATATCGGAGCAAAAGCACGCGCAAACTTATAGCCTGCATAACTAACTAACAGGGGCAAGGTCTAAATAAATGGCAGGGATTGGCATCACATGATCGCACGTTTTAAAACTTATATGTGAAGAAAAATCGCTACAATATGAGGGACATACAATCCATTTTCATGAAAGAAAGCATGTACATATCCATCTCTGTTTTTATTTTCTTAAGTGTTACACCACAATACAATGAGTTAGATTACTTCTTTCTATCTTTTCCATACTTACTCTCCAGCTTTTCCTGACTTTCTTTCCAAGGTACTGATATCAATACATACTAGTGAAGAACATAAATGCACATAGATATCAATACTGTAATATTTTACTCCACCTAAATTCACTGTATTTCATGCCTTGTAACTTCCACTCACATAAAACTTAATCTATATTCTATATAATTATCTGCTATCTTCGTTCAAGTCACCGCTCCGGTGGCCTAAGTGGTTAGACCGTTAGGGTGTCCGCCTTGGATGGGGGAGGTTGCAGGTGCGAACCCCGGCCGAGTAATACCAAAGACTTTTTTATAATAATGGCACTTGAAGCTGTCTCGCTAGGCGCTCAGCATTAAGAGATTAGTGTTAGGACTGGTGAGTCTGGTGTCAGGATAATGTAACTGGGTGGGACATGATGCTATATGTCTGAGGCATGATACCCCATCACTATAAACTGCCACCTTGTAGAGATCGTAGCGATATGACTGAAAAATTGTTAAAGTTACGTTAAAATCACACACACACACACACACACACACACACACACACACACACACACTCCTTGAAGTCATTTCTAAATCCTATCTTATACTTGTAATGTGCTTTGAATATAATAATCTAATAAATATTAGCGCAATTGTTGACTAATTCAGTTCGAAGGATTTGTTCCCATTTTGTTGTCACTTTATGCCGCTCGTGCATCGGGGCAGGTTGCCACTCTTATTTAAATAATCGAAAAGTAAGTTTACATATGTGAGACATTGGACATATTTAACAATCTGGAGACGAATTACTCATTACAGAGCAGCCACTCATCAACTTACCTCATTTCACTTATTTATCTTCATAGACTGTGATGAAAAAAGACTTTATGTTATTATCTTTATGAAATGTGAAAGGGATATCAGGATTCATCATCGCTATCCCTCCGTTCGTCCGTTTGTCCATTACAATATTTAATACTAAATTGCTTTGTGTAAGTTGTTCAAGTAACGTGATTTTTATTTTGTCCGTATGGCAACAGTGGGTAAGAGATGTGCTGCAGGTGAAATACAAGTTTAATTACGACACGGTTTAGAAAAAAAAAATACATATATAGTCAGTCAGCCATAGCATTAAGACACATTATACATGGTAGAGACTCTCGGTAATGATTCCCACGTCACGATGAAGGAATGGGGTTTTGTAGCTGACATGGGTATAGTAATGTGTTAAAAAAGAAACAACCTCTATTTTGGAATTGCTTTGTTGTAGGATCTATAATTATATTTTGGATGTTTACTCAAACACATATGACCGTTTTGGCATGATTTCATGCGACACATCTCTATTGCTTGATTCCTATGTCTCCTTTACTTACATTTCATTGTTCTAATTCATCCACACAATTTTAGATAAGTTTATATTTTGGATATTCACACAACATTTGAAAAAAGAATACCAAAAAACAAAGATTGAGAATGTATATCACAAACAGAACAAAATACCAGGTTACCAGAACAATTAATTCTCTGAAAGATTTATTGAATCCATGACTATCTCCTATTGCTTAGAATTTGAAATAACACTGATAGTTTTTTACCTGAACTCAACGCAACGTAAAGGTATAACACTCCTTTTTAATTACCAGTTTAATATTTGGAATATGACAGAACGTGTTATAGCTGCACACGTTAGATTGTACACGGAACACGTTGACATTTGTTTGCATTTAAATCCTTCAGTAACAGATGGAAACATAGGAATAGTACCAAGTCAAAGATGCCTCAGAATTGTGTGTTATGTACAAGATTTAACATGAATCTCATCCGCATGTATTGAGACATTTTGGCACGACTTGCTAGCCATAGCAACTGCAATAAAGTGGCAGCTGTCTCAGAATTCTGGAGTGAAGTGAAAAGACAAGTGGCTCGATCTTTGTGTATAGAAAGTTAATGAGAACAGCATGCTAAAACTGTAGCAAGTCAACATATTCGGCCTAACTAAAGGACAGACAACGTGACAACAGACACACTGCGGACAATAGTATCAAGCAGAAGTGCATTACAGTCATTCAACAGTACGTTAGTGATGAATTCACGGGACAAAAAAAAATTAATACAATCCAGTACGATGCTAGTGTATAATTACTTGCCCAGAGCCTTAGTCTTTGCACCAACTCTTTTCTCCAATATTTAAAAGTGGATATTGCATCACACCATCATTCCAGACTTATAGAAAAAATGTATTTTAATTAAAACGTTTTATTTATTGAACATTTGCCAATTAGCTGATTTTACATTATTGGATTCCATGTAATGTAAAACAAAATGCCGTACGTGTCTCGGGGAGGGCTGCCATTCTTTTTCAAAATATCGAAAATCCAATATTAAGTTTAAATATGTGAGAAGCTGAAATTATTTAAACTCTGGAAATACAAATAACTCATTGCAAAACCAAACTCACTCTTCAATTTACATCACTTCACTTATCTTCACCCACTATTGTGCAGAAAGTCTTGACTATAATAGTTATGATCTTCGCTTTGTTTGTCTTAATGAAAAGCGTTAGGGATATTGGGATGCATTCGAAGCTATACTAAGATAGAATTTCCAAAACCATTTCCATAAAATCAAAACCAAAATAGACCCAATGCCCGAATTGATTCATAATAGATTCACAAAGACAAAAGTGTCATTTTTGGATAATTATTAATGATGTATTGAGACTGTTTGTCCAGAGGAGAAATTACACCAGCAATGAAATACAAAGTATAATAGGGATGTTTCGAAATCGTGATGAATAACGACTTCGTCTATTCCATGTATTATTGCAGATGCTAACGTTGTTGAGTGTATTGCTTTCAAACATTATCATTTCTAATACTGTACGAGAATGCTGATTGAATATTGACTGTATTATTTTGGTTAGAATAAAGAATACAAAAGTTTACGAAAGGTGAAAAGTAATAACTATTGAGTAATTCGTGTCTTTTTAATGAATGGATCAGAAATCTTTGTTCCTAATCTGACCATGAGACGTATTGTCGATTTGCAAAATATTTGAATGGCAGAAAACAAAATAACTGGAAGATAGACATTTATAAATAGTTAGGTAATTTTTTCTTCGATTTTAAATTAGTATTTTTTTTTAAAAAAAAATATTTCCTTTTGTATCTTAAATACGGGTTATGGTTTCATTTTCTTATGAAGCTATTTTCAAGGAGTTTTCTCATTTCACTAACAAACATTTCAGTATCGGTTATGTATAACAAAACATTTATACGCGTATGTTTCAAAATATTCTGCTTGTGTTTCCGTGAGAAGTGTTTATGTGTCTATTTTGTTCAGTTTTAGACCTTTCAATGTTGATTTCAAAAAGGTTTCGTAAATACTAGTTTAAAGAGCGTTGGAGAAATACTCGTGTTTAAATGGCATTGTAGATTCGTGTATAAGCACATTTCTAAAGAGCGAGGACACGTTTCTTAAAACCTTTGAAAATAGATACGAGTCTGAAGAGCGTTGAAGACATAAAAGCATTTGAAAGAGTCATAAATACACGCGCGAGTCTGATGAAGTTTACTTCCGAATTTTGGAAAAAGCTGCATGTTTACGTATGGCTACAGAGTGTTGGAGATGGATTTGAGAGTTTCTATAAAGTGCTTGAAATATACAGGTATTTAAAGAGTCTTGGAGACATACGCGTCCTACACTTGTCTGCAGAGTGTTGGATGTACATACTAGCATATTGTGTACTTATCTACAGACAGGAGTACATGTGGACGTTTCTGCAGAGCATTGGAGATAAACACCAGCATATACAGACGGGTCTAAAAGGTATTGTAAATACATACTAGTACGTGTGGACATGTCTGAAGATCGTTGCATAAATACACATGTCCCGGGAGTGTTGCAGAAATATACGTGTCCTTGGAGTGCTGGATAAAGACACATATCTATAAAGCGTTAAGGACAGATATCTATCTGATGAGAATTAAAGGCAAATTCTTGACCTTGGAGCTTTTGCTTTTACAGTATATGTTGAATGAGCATTGGAGACTAATACACAAATGAAATAGTATGTTTAGCTTATTATTTATTCATTCTCTTACATTGCATCATCTTATGACCTTTTCATATTCTTACTTTCTTCAGTCTTTCAAACAGACTAATTACTGTGATATCTATACTCATTGTAACCACTACTTGGAAATGAAATCCCGCTGAATCGTATCCACGTTTTCAAGTCCATTGTACATAACATATACTTAATGAATCTAATTATGAAAGAGTTTCCCTAGCTCACTGCTCAAAATCCATATGAAAATGATTTTATGTGTTATGTGTGTTAAAAAGAGAGCGGCTTAACAGCATTAAATTAAATAGGCTGAAGAAATGCATTCATTATATTGGGCCCTGTAAGACTGCTTTGAAAAATAAAAATAGCTTGATCGGCATATTTGCCTTTCTCATCCGTGGGTGTATGTGCGGAGAATTTTTTTTTCTCACGAATGAGCATAAAACTGCTTCTTAATAGAAGACTGTACCTTTGGATGATTGTAACATAAGTGCATCTGTGGCATGTAAAGCATTCAACCAGAAAGTATGCATTAAGAGTAGACTTATGATGGGATTAGTTTGAAAATTTTCTGGAATGTACGGTCGACGATGTGCATCTTTCCGTCCATAACCTCTATTCATAGCATCAGTAAACACGAACTCATGTGATTTAGCAGGATAAATGAAGACCATATAAAATCCGGCCAATCTCAATGTAGACTTCCAAACATTATGATACGAACAAAAGTCAAGAGAAGGTTTCATGACGGAAATATAAGAAAGATAATGTTCACTTGTCTTAAGTAGACATGAAAGACATACAAAAGAATGTAAATAGGATCTGAAAAAAATCCGATAGCGCCTGTTACTTGGGATGTGAAGTGCCACTCATTACATGATGTATAACTTTACATGTACAAATAGTCTCACAAAGATATTTAAAGGTCATGTTGAAAAATATTCACCTCTCTCACAGTAAGCTAATTTACAAAATAAGACATGTTTGTTAGAAGCACAGAAGCTATAGGAAGTAAGGACGAGAAATTAAAACTGTAAACAACAAGATTTTACTACTATACGAACAAAACCACCAACGAAGCTACTACTGATAATAATAATAATAATAATAATAATAATAATAATAATAATAAGAAGAAGAAGAAGAAGAAGAAGAAGAAGAATTATTATTATTATTATTATTATTATTACCAATGTCAATAACGGACACAATAACGTGCATATTCATGGATCCTACGAATTACAAAACTCTTTAATTCATCTCTCGTACAGCTAATTGAATTTCGATGTATTTTCCTACGAGTCGGGATCCAAATCAATTCGGCCCATGCCGACATGAATTTGACAACCTATTAAACTCCATGAAAACCGCCGTGTATCCTTTTACAAGCATAACTGGTACGTTATTGTGGCCGAAAAGTACCGTTAGTGTGGCCCAATGGTTCTATGTTTTGATATGTAAACTTAGGACCTCAAGAACAACCAACTCGGCACATGCCGACATGGATTTGGCAAATTCTTAAAGTCCATGAAAACCGCCTTATTACCTTTTATAAGCAAACTCGGTCCGCTATTGTGGCCGAAAAGTACCGTTAGTGTGGCGCAATAGTTCTATGCTTTCGCATATAAGTTAGGTCCTGATGAGCAACCTTTTCCGCCCATGCCAACATGGATTTTGCAACTGCTTAAACTCTACGAAAATCGCCTATCCAAAAGAGATTGCCTGCCTGTGGCATTCATGAAATGCATCGACAGCAAGAAATCTTGACTCCACGCTACACGTTGAAAGTGTACCCTCAAGTGGCGCTTGGACCTCTGGTGTTTCGAAGCCCCGATTTTTCAGATGGAAACTACATTCACGCCTACCGTCACGAAGAACAATTTGATACCGTTACCAATATCACCGGATTCCTTAGATGCTCTTACTACTGGGAAAAATGTGACCACGGCTTTATAAAAGTCGAGAGCAACACATTCACTGCGGACAGATATGTCATAATATTATTAGCGTCTAAAACCATGCCTCCCCGAAGGAAAATAATGAATCCATTGCTCAGCTTGTCAGCGAACCTTTGTCAGCCCGATGTGCTACGAACAACATCAACAGAGAAGTGCTTGCCAACTACAGAGATCGTTGTTTTCTTGTGGACATCTCATATGCACCAACAATCCCAGAACGCAAGTTTGTCACGGAAAGAAACAATGTCATATTTGCCATTAAATCGTGGACTAGGAACATAATGTTTTCACTGTCCCTACTGTACCAAGATTCCAGGAGAACGTGGGGAAAAAAAATCGACGACATGTGCAGCCAAGATGACATTGAACGTTACGGAGACTGCCATCGCCATGCCACTGTGATAGCTCACAATTTCTCAGGATTACGATGGACAGTTTCTTCTGAAATACTATTCAGAGCAAGTCACCGAATGCACCTTGGTTGACACGAACGGAGCCAAACTCATCTACATGAAAGTGGGACAAGTACAGATTAAAGATTCCTTGAGATGTTTAGTAATGCCTTTGAGTCGAATGTCTAAAACGTTTGCAATAACAGAAATGACCTAAGGGTATTTTTCACACTTTGTCAATATCGAAGCCAATCAACACGTCAACATACAAGTGAAACGCAAGGAACAATTATATCCTTTACGACTCAGCTGTTTTGACCACTGGTATCTGAGTGCTACAAGAGTTCTGATTCTTATGAAAATATTCAAATGTCAGACATTCGTCAACTACACATGAGTCAGAAACTTTTGGTAATCAATATTTCTGTTGATGGACTTTACAGGGGGAAAGCTACTTAGTGGGTGTAAATGTTAAACAGAATTCCAAACGAGGCACCCAACTTCGACGATTACCAAAAAAAAAAAAAAAAACCGTTTCAAAGAAGTAGTATAGCTACGTCAGGATATGTCGCGTTTAAAATAGTGACTGATCTTGTTTACTACAATTTGCAACGCAAGACTGCATGGGAATATACACCTACAGCATCCAAAAAACAACAGACATTAGCTGGACTAACAAAAGACGTTCATAATCCGCATAACGTGTGTATAAAATCCTACCACTATGCCACAACCTTTATCAGTAGTGTTGCAACAGTTTTTGCGGAAGGTAGTCAATGACAGTATTCTGACCTTGGAGGATTACCGAAACTTTTACAAGAGTGTTTCCATTGAAATTTGGAAGACATGTGGTGTGTATCTTAATAAATACGTTTCTGGGATTTCGTCATAACCAACAGATTCATTTTGGACTTTAGAAACAGTCCCTGTAAAGACATCATGGCTGCTACTTTAAATGTTCATGAGACATTCATTCTGTTAGAAACGTTGCGCTTTTCTATTTCGCCTATTTAATCGTGGATTTAAAGCCTACCACTCCCGATTATTTTAGATTTCGTACTCATCTGTTTTACGCCTGATGCTAATATGGAGGGCATGTCATTTACACGTCCCCGTCGGCAAAAAAATATAAAATGTCTGAGACTACTTTTTTCTTCTACAGTCGTCAACATGACTTCCCTTCAGTCTTATCTTCCAGCCAAATTGGTTATAGCAAAGTACGGATTCAGCCACGAAAAATATCCACACGTGCGTGCCCATGTGTTAGAAGCCAGTCCCAAAGAAGTCTTACGACGGTTTACGCTAGCAACACACGTCAATTATTTCAGAGCACTATACACATCCTTCATGAAACCAAACGCTTCTTGGACAAACAAAGTGTTTTTGTCACAGCTAGCAGATCCCATAATTCATAGTCAAACCAGAAAACAAATCTTTTTGAAATGTGAACGGTGTCACCATTCGTTCTCTTTTGAAATGGGATCCTAATGCACAAGCAGGCCCTAAGATAAAATCCTCTCCACAAAGACATCCCAAGAAAAAAAAGCTGTACGGCTAGGACAACACTCCAAGAAAAAGAAAAGTCCCAAGAAGAAAAGTCCTACGAATAAAACAGCTTCTACCCGCAAGACAGGTACTGCAAACGGATGCAAACATACATCAACAAACCATGTCCCTTGATGCCAATGCCATTTCCAGCCTCTTCTACGTCATCGTCATTGCCCATGATAGCAGCCAAACCCAATTTGACACGCGTCTTTCACAATTTGATGACCAAATGTAAACACGTTTCTAAAACATCTCCGGTGGTCTTCTCGTCTACTTTAACGTTAGCGACTGCTGATAAAAGAAGTACCCTCCTCCAAGATCAAAGTTCACTAGAGATCGGGAATGTTACAAAGTTTACTGGATTTATCTAAACGTGAACTGTACAATTTAGTCCATTGCAAACGCCAAAACGTCGAGTGATGCACATCATAAAGAAAATACGACGTACCGACCATTCGTCGATACGAATTGCGGTATTAAAGACGTGTGCTATGCGATTCACTTCGGTGGTTTTTGCTCATGAAAGAAAAAGATGTCACCTCCCCCAGAAGTGCACACCATCACACTCCTGCCCAAAAAAAAGAAAAAGAAATGGACTACCTCCTCTTGTGGCCAAACACTGGGACGTGTTGTTGGTGCTGACGAAAGCCAATCAACCCATGTGAAAACAACTCATTTAAACAGCCTCTAAAGAAATCATCGATACTGAGTGTGACTGTTCCTTAAATGTCTTGAAAGGAACGGTACCTTTGTCCAAACACCAAAACGAACGCATAGGAAAACATCTTTACGTTCTTCGCCAAATGGTCAAAAAGAAAATAGACATCATTCAAACAAAAAAATATTGGTGCAACGCGGAGGAATTCTATCGATGCTGATATGACCCTTAATGAAAGGAGTGGCTGCTCCTTTATTTTGGAGGACTTATTAGACAAGTTTAAGCAAGCACCAGTAAATAAGGTGGAAGAAGATTAATAGGCCCCCTTTTCTGGAAAGATGTCATATTTGTACTTTGGATACTTATGGAAGAACAAAAGCTCACTTTTGTGCCCTATAAACGATGGATGGAGTTTCATCGTTGGCAATAACAACGGACCATCATTTACCTCCCAATCCTAATCTCACCGAAATGTCACAGTTACAATAAAAATTACAATCGTTGATGGAATACACCGATTTGTCAGAAACGGAAAAATCGTAACGGTACGGTCAAGGCATGCAACGTTTCAACTCTTGCCAGAAAGGTTTAGACGAAACAGCTAAAGCGACTCTGAAAGATTTCAAGGTCATGATGAAAAGACTATCAACACCCCCAGCAACCATATCGTTACAGAGAATCATTCCTTTCAAAGTGGATTCTTTCATCGCTGCTTATGAGGAAGGTGAAAACACGTATTGTGTTCACCGTGAATTTGTACATTATTTGCCTGTCAGTAAGTCGTATTTTGACAGTGTCAACATTGGTATAGAAAGAGGTCTGAGACAAAATATTCCATTCTCGAAAGGAAAAGTCACAGTGAAACATCATTTTTGAAATAGATTCTCAAGCAACTTGTAAGCCATGTATCCTGTGTACCGATGAGTCGCTCGACAACGAGGACATAGTTTAAAAGATATATTCAAATCTGAGTTTCCTTCGAAAGATGCCGCTTTGAAGAAAGAAAAAGCATTTCTCCAAAATCTCATCATTGACAAACAAAACCCCAGAGAAGCGTTCGTGAGAGCAGACAAAATGAGTTGCTTCAAACTGGAAAAAAAAACATTTTGGGTCGCCCAGAGAGTCCTATAAATTCTCTGTACTCTGCTGACCAAGGCATTCCTTCCTCATTCACGCTACAGCAAGGAAAAGGCAGAAAGAGACGCCGACGCGCCTCCCGAGCTCATAAACACGTTGCGAGAAAGATTAAGGAAAGATGAAAAGCCAAAGACTTAGACGTCTTTGATTACTATGAAAATGAAGCACAGAGATTTTTGCGAAGGTTCCAAGTCAGAACTGGACCTGTTTGTCATGCCACCCACCTTGACAGCTGCAAAAAAACGTTGAAAATCATTGACATCGTCCGCAATGAAGCCCTCAACGGAGCCATCACTAAAAATCCTTTTGAGTTGAAATACTACAAAGTACCCAAGCTAGAAGTCAGTCGAAATTGCCAGACCTTGTTTACCAGACACTTCAAACATAACCTTGGGCAGAAAAATAATTGGGATTTTACTTGTATTTGTATGAATCCACGAGGAAGTTAGGCACCAACAACAGCCACGTTATTTCATACGACTACAATGCAGGGGTTACGCTTTGTCTGTTTTGTATTTCACTTCTGACCATGACAGCGACGAGGAACATTTGCTCCCTATAAAATCCGGCCAACTTCGTGTAGAACTTCAGTTTGCAGAAGCTCTAACCAACAGGGAGAAAGTCATCTTGTATACAAAATTTGATAATACTCTGGAAATCAAGAGCTTGAGAGAAGTGATTTTAGTCTATTAGAAGCATTGGAAGAATTCAAATCTTGTTTGGAATACATGACCACTTTGGAGATGGGGGACGCTGATGTCTTTGAACCAGAAGAACAAGAACAATAAACTACAGAAAACAAAGAGACCGTCATTAGCTCGAGATGGCCTGAACAAGAAGAACATTTCGTCTTCTGTTTCGCTTAGTACCTGCAGCGTTGACCTACAAACATTGATGTGGATGTCAACACGATCATCCCAGTCAAATTCAACACGATAAATGTATGATGATGAACCAAAACGAAATGTTGCAAGAGTATATGGATAACGCTTGGAGTCTCATCTCCGAAGAGAATGTATTGAATCGTTGATATAAAGACTTGCACGAAAAAAGCTGCCCTGCATTGATTTTTCTGGAGATCCAAAGCATTGAAGCTTTCTTATCACCGAGTACGGAGACGAATCGTAGAGTTCCTTATTTGACATACATTTCCAAAGAAGAAGTCAGGATTGAATCGATGACTCATTATTAGCTGTGAAAACAAATGGAAAACGAACGGATTCCTGGGACCTTCATGACCTTCTGACCATTAGTTCGTATTCGGCTTCTTGGAATCCTGTGGTGTGTGCTAAAGATGATCTTCCACATCGCAAACCTAAAGACATTCAAAGCCTATGTCATCAACACCGGCGATAGTCATCAGCCAGGAACACAATGGGGCAACGTCTACTTTCCTAATGATCACAGTTTGGAGTATTTCGATTCTTTTGGATAGACGCCTTTGGAAGACGATATTAATGACTTTATGAGAAGAAATGCAAAATCAACTCCATTCAGTAATGTGAAATTGCAAGGAACCTCTTCCATGGACTGTTGACAATATTATGCGTATTTGTTTCATAAACGCAGTCTTGGATATCACTTAGAAAATTTAGTGACTTCTTTTGATAGCGAGTTCGCTCGAAACGACGATAAAGTGTAAAGATGGTTTTGTGAACATTATGGTTTATCTTTTGTCTTCAGCTAGGAAACGTAGTGTGCATCTATGGCAAAATGACCTAGATAAGTGGAAGTCAAGTTTAACTCCACAATGTTGTCAACCTTGTAAATATGTTAATGTTTGAAACACTTGTTAATATGTATTTGAGAAGTTGTGCTTGAGGCATATAAAGCGGTGCGTTCGCCAGTCGGGCCATCTATCATTACTGTTTGTTAAAAAATGTGACTTTAACACTCACACACGCACATACTCACACAAATGAATGATGCGTTAAAAGGATTTCGGATCGTCAGCATGGGTTGTTGGATGGTAGAGGTGGTGTGATGGATAGTATTTTTGTGGTGTGGTGGATAGTATTTATGTGTTGCAAGGGTTAATATTGCCTGTGAGATTTGATTTTGATTCTTAAACTCTCAGCAAGCATAAGGCGTTCTGGATAGTGTGAGTGTGTGATATTGGATGGTATAGGCGGTGTGGCAGGTAGTATTTTTGTGGTGTGATGGATATTAGGTTTGTGAGGTTTAATTTTGTTTCCTAAACTCTAATCGAACACAAGGCGCTTTAGATAATGTGAGCATGGGGTGTTAGATGGTATAGTGGTGAGATGGATAGCATTTTGTGGTGGGATGGAAAGTATATTTGTGATATTTAATTTTGGTTTTAAACCTCTAAGCTAACACAAGGTGTTTTGGATAGTGTGAGTAAGGGGTGATGGATGGTATAAATGGTGTGGTGGATAATAATTTTGTGGTGTGATGTATAGCAGGTTTGTGAGATTTTTATTTCCGTCTCTTACACTCTAAGATAACACAATGCTTTGTGTCCCCCAAGTGCCATTTCCATGTTAAATTCCCATTGTCTCCCAAGTGTCATTTCTGCCCCTCAGTTGGCAAACTAGGTCAACTGCAACACTGTTACTAAGATACCCCATTGAGGTCAACCATTTGTAACCCTGTTTCCATTTGTTTCCCAAGTGCAAATGGTTGGAGATAAATCCTAGCAAATATACACGTGTCTGCAGTACGTTGGATATGGAAATTAGTATGTATGGATGTTCTGAAGAGCATGTCTGAAAAAGGCGTGTCCATGATTTGTTCGGCTTTTTTGTATTGAATATAACTGCACATTTAACACAATATGTCGAAATATGCTACATCTTAATTTCTTTGTAACTGCTATTCGTATCTCATACTGATTTCTCGACTAGTCGCGTAGCTGCTACAAAAGCGAATATCATATTTAAATTGGTCTGGATTTATTGGAATAAATGTCCTCTGTACCACATTCTTTTGTACGACATTTTCAAGATTCAGAACAACTTTCCCGATATTGTTGACTCAAACAAACTTACTAGCTTACATACATATAAGCATACTTTCCAGGTAGCACAATGCATACCTTTATGGCCGCATAATGTCTGCATAAGTTATTAATAGTATAAACTCCAAGTCAAGTAAGAAAGAACTTACAAAACTTATCTGCTTTGCCATTACAAGAAACGTTTATGACGAAACAGACCATGTTTAATCAAATCACTCAGGCCAATAATATGTGTTCTTTACAAGTTAAGCCAATTTTATATTTCAAAGGAAAGGGAGAGGCAGACTTATAGCTTGCAAATAGAATTCCAATCCATATGTGCTTTCAAGTGCTGTTTTCGTCAATTACCTATGTAGTATTTTTTTCTCCATTATTTTTAACATCACCTTTACGGTTATTAGAGCCATGATGTAATGTCATAACATCATGCCATATTGTGGCATACCACATAATATAGCCACATTACAACATCATTTTGCAATGCAAAATTGTTGCATTATTTGACACACAGGATCCTAAACTAGTATTCGTTTGATATGAAAGTTATAACACTTGAAATATAAACTTCTTGCCGTAAACATCTAGTGGTAAAGTTCATTGTTCCAAATCCATCATAAATATTTGTATGAAATGCACACTAGCTTGCTACCTCTACTAGTGCAATGGCACGGCATATATTTAACGTCTTGTTGTATTAATTGTGCTGTCGATTGGACAATATCGTCTAAACTTTATTGTCATTCTACGTTAATGGATTGTACGATAAAATACAATTATTTTTTCAAAATCCATTTTCACTTTTTTATGTTTGTAAACATATCTTATAACGCTATAATTATATCCAAAAGAGATGATATGTATTTGAAGGTTTTATAACATTATACAGTAATGATTTAAAATTCGGAAGTAATAAATTCATGAATCAGACCAATTTTATTCTGTTTGCAGAGAATCATCATTTCTACTATTCCAAACATCATCATACTTTATTCTTCTGTGAAAAATCATCCAGCTGAGTTTTCAGTAAAGATGAAAACCTATCCTCATTGTATTTTAGATACAAATAGTCATATATCATATACCGCAAAAAAAACAAATTATTAAATATAATCGATCTCTTTTTGTGATTGTACTAGTCCATATTTACGATAAATTTGGGTTTTGAGTTAGAAAGTCTTGCATCCCAAATACGTATTTGGGTCCTAATTGACCGAGTGGTCTAAAGCGTTCTCCTTATAGATCAATGACATCTCTGTCAAGGTGGGTTCTACGTTCAGGTTCGGCAAACGTGGGTGTGTGAGAAAGATTACAATAACCTCGCGTTGGTTGATAGTTCTTCCGTTTTTTCCTCCACAGTTTTCGATAAAAGTTGTACCACATTCTATCAGTGATCAATGGATCAGTTTTGAAATGCTTTTGGTATTTCTTTATATCTTTGATATTTAGAAGTAATACATTATTGAAGGATTTATTCCATATCGCCAGAGCTGCTGAACTACTCCAAAGTTTAACAGATGAACGGTAATAGAACTTTCAATTATAAAGATGCAAAACACAGACAATGATAAGTGCAATAATTGGTTTTTAACTAGCCTATGTGATGTTAACTCTTTAGGAGTCTTTGGCAAAGATAATTGCAAAGTAAAGACTAGAAACATAAGAACGCAAAACAAATCATTGAAAATAAAAATAGCCTACATGACTGTTTAATGGAATTAACGTTTGAAAATGTTCTCTGCAGCGCCTAATTGGATTGAACTCCAATAAATTTGGTATTGACAAACAAAAGGAGAAGCAATAGTGTCATCAAATCTCTTAAAGTCTAGCAATTGTAGATTATATACCAGATAGTTAATTTGTCTCTGTAGTGACAGTAATGACTATTACACTAATCATACCAGCAAGCACTACAAAAGAAAGAGACAGAAGTAATTATTGGTGAGTGTGTGAGTGAATAATGAGCAAAATGTAGGAACTGTTAAAATAATAAAATGAGGGCGGTAAAAGATGCTGGTTTCAGTTGCTTGTGGGCGACATTATTAAACGTCAAAATGCTGTAATGCCAATATTAAAGCAAAACATTCCTTCTCGATTGTTGAGTAATTTCTTTGGTGCTTATTTAATTTCTTAGAGAAATAGGACACTGGGTGATCAACACCATTTCTATCTTTTTGAATCAATACTGCTCCAACCCCAACATCACTTGCATCCACAGATAATTTGAAAGATTGATTGAAATTTGGAGCTGTGAGAACCGGCGCACTTTTGAGTATGGCTTTTAATCTATTAAAAGCTTCCTGATATTTATGAGTCAAAAAAAAAAAACTTGTTTTTCTTACTTAACAAATTTGTCAGAGGTTCAGCAATATTAGAACAAAACTTTTGATAGTATCCAGCCATACCCAAAAATCGCATCAGTTCCTTTTTACTGACAGGTACAGGGAACTCAGAGATAGCCTTGACCTTAGCATCTATAGTTTAACTTGACCATGTCCCACAATATGTCCTAGAAAAGTTACACAAGGACGGCAAAACTCACTTTTAGATAAAATGATTGTCAAAATTTGCATCAGTGAGTCTTTCAATGAATTTCCGAATAGTGGCAAGATGTCCTTTCCAGGTGTCGTTGTAGATGATGACATCATCAATGTAAGCATCACAATTATCTAGATCAGAGGTAATCATATTCATCAAGTGTTGAAAAGAACTTGGAGAACCCTTCATCCCAAACGACATTACTTTATATTAGTAGAGTCCATATGGAGTCACAAATGACGAAATTTCTTTCGCTCTTTCCGTAAGTGGAATTTGCCAAAATCCTTTCAGACGGTCAAATTTGGCGACGTACTTAGCTTTTCCAATTTTATCAATACAATCATCGATTCTTGGCAATGGAAATAATCTGTTTTTGTCACACTGTTCACCTTCCTATAATCAGTGCACATACGGAAAGTTTTATCCGGTTTCGGAACAAGTATACATGGTGAACTCCAATCACTTTTACTGGACTCTATGAAATCGTTCTCAAGCAGATACTGAATTTCCTTTTTCAAGTATTCCTGTTTGAGAGGGTTCATCCAGTATGGGTGTTGTTTCACAGGTTTTGAATCTACAATTTCAACGTCATGAAAAATTTTGTTTGTCCTTGTAGGAATATCTGGAAAGAAGTGCTCATATTCGAATAATAACTGTTTAAGTTCATTTATTTCTTGTTGTTGCAAATATAAAAGTTTCTGGTCCAAAGTTTTCATTATTTCCAAATTCCGAAGATTTGTTGCTCCAAGATCAACAGTGTCCAATTGAATTTCTTCACTTAAATCTTCAGTTTGTGGGACAGGGATAACTAACTTAATTGCATAATTTACTTGGCTATCTCTTTCAATATGCTAAAATTATAATTTAACTCATTCATTTTCATCTTTACTTTGTAAGGGCCATAAAATCTAAATTGAAGAAAATGTTTGAAGAATGAGCAAAAGAGAATGAACTCTATTACAAAACTCAAATGTTCTCTCAAGTAAAGTTTTTTGAAACCATAGTTTCACTTTTGACTTGAATTACTGAGTGCCAAATTCAAGCATAACAAGCTGTAAAATTCCAGACATAAAATTTGACCTTTGACCTGATTGGACAGATTTGAGTAGGCCAAACTGACTAAAAGACTTTATCAACGCTTTTACTATAGTATTCCTCAAAGGAATTGCCTCTGGGAATCTTGTTGATGCACCCATAATGGTCAACAAATATTGGTTGCCTGACTTGGTCTTAGGTAAGGGACCAACACAGTCTACCATAATTCTGCTAAATGGTTCGTCAAATGCAGGAATAGGTTGCAGATGAGCCTTAGGCATCTTCTGATTGGGTTTTCCTACCATCTGACAAGTATGACACGATCTACAAAATTTACAAACATCACTTTTGATTTTTGGCCAATGAAAGTGAATCAAGATCTTGTGATAAATTTTATTTATCCCTAGATGACCAGCTGGAGCAGTTTCATGGGCCAAACTAAGTATTTGCTGTCTGTAAGATTTTGGAACTACAATCTGATAGTTCACTGACTATTCGTCATTAGCAGGTACCTCGGGAGGTCTACATTTTCTCATAAGAAATCCATTTTTAATGAAATAACAGACAGGTACTTCAGTGGCTTCAGTTTCACTAATGGCCCTCTGAAACAAACAGGAGATCTCAGGATCTTTTTCCTGTTCGACGACAAGTGATTGTTGTTTGTCACCCTGATTAGATAAAAGAGAATGAGGATTTAAAAGAGGATCACTGTGATCAATATCTTTTGATTGATCCAAATTAGGAGTGAGAGTAACCTCATCAAAAGCCTGACCAATACATGTGTCAGCTAAAGGAATATTTTCCTTATCAAAATCATTCTCAAGAGCTTTCTTTAACATAGCTCTGGTAACTGCACAAGCTGGGTATAAATCAGGGTATTCTTTTTCAATAGGATCAATTTTCTGATCCAAAGAAGGCTTGTCAGTTACAAGTAGATTAACCACAACCTTGTCTCCAGCTAGGTCGTTGCCTAGCAACAAATGAATGCCCTCAACGGGTAAAGTAGACACTATAACGACTGTCACAGGTCCTGAAACTAAGTCTGATGACAAATTTACAGAATGGAGAGGAACATTAACAAAGCCGCACTCTACTCCCTGAATGAGAACACTCTCATTAGAACAGGACTTCTCAGAAAAAGGTAAAGTACCTGATAATAAGACTCTGAGAAGCTCCTGTATCCCTTAAAATTTTAATAGGGATAGGATTGGCCCAATCACTCAAGAGTGATATAGAACCCTTCGACATGAATGGTTCATAATTCTCCATAATAAAATCAGACTGGGGTTTATTAGACCCAACAAATGTATTGCTTTCAATATATGACCGTGACCTTGACCACTTAGAAATAAGAGCATTTGGGATAGGTCTATCTTGATTCTGATGCTTATATTTTAATTTAAAGCAATCATAAATGACATGTCCTTTTTTCTTGCAATAGGTACACGTAGGAATAGACAAGGATTTTGAATCAAGTTTATCAGAAGCTTGATTTTTAGAAGTTGTGCCAGATTGAGTTTTAGGAGGAGTTGTATTGGGCTGAAATACCTTTCTACCAGTAGACTGCTGAGTGAATGATTTGCCTACAACAGGAAATTTATGAGTTAAGGAGTACTTATCAGCAGCAAGAGCAGCATTTTCCAAGGTTTTAATGTCATGCTCTTCAAGATGATTCTTAATGTCATTAGTGACACAGTTCTTAAACTCTTCAAGTAACACAAGTTGTTTGATATTTTCGAAATCATGTTCAACTTTCTTGGCTAAGCACCATCTCTCAAATAACGGTTCTTTATCTCTTGCAAATTCAACATAAGTTTGTCCAGGTTCTTTTTTATAGTTTCTGAATTTTTGCCAATAAGCCTCAGGGACTAACGCATAACCCCTTAAAATGCACTCCTTAACCAAATCAGTCAGAACTTTGTTGTACTGTCATTGGATGGTAAATATTACTAGCTTTACCAATTAGTACACATTGTAGTAGCTGAGTCCAATACTCCCTTGGCCATTTCAAATTTTCCGCAACTTTTTCAAAACGAGGAAAATATTTGTCTATTTCTTTTTCTCTAAAAGGGGGCACTAACCTAATATTTGTTGTAATGTTAAATCTTGAATTTGTATGTGAAGTGGAAATGTGGTTTTCACGTGCCAGCTCAAATTCTTTCATTCTAATTTGAAATTCCCTTTCATCCTTCTCTCTTGTAATTGTAACTATTTATCCTTCTCCCTCTCCTGTCTCTATCTCTCTCCTCTTTCTCAAATTGTAATTGTTTATCTTTCTCCCTCTCCTTTCTATCTCTCTCTCTCCTTCTCTTCTAACTGCAGTTTCATTTGTTTATCATTTTCTCTTTCCTATTTCTCTCTCTCTCTCTCTCTCTCTCTCTCTCTCTCTCTCTCTCTCTCTCTCTCTCTCTCTCTCTCTTCTTTCTCAAGTTGCAATTGCAATTGCTTCTCTTCTAATTGCAACTGCATTTGTTCTTTCTCTTTTTGAAGCTCGAGCTTCCTTAACTTCAATTCCATCTTGTGTTTCATTTTTAATTCCATAACTTTTATGTCAGAGTCCGATACCGACTTACTGACCGAAGCCAAAACACTTTTATCAAAAACATTCTTCTCTACCAAATATTGAATCAAAATGTTTTTAATTTCTTGTTTCGGTAAGGACGATTTTGCTTCAAAACGATCGTACTTTCTGGCAAGTTCAAGCAACTCATCTTTTTTCAGACTATCCAACTGCTCCTGAATTGGGCTAGAAAGAAGAGTTTCCACTTTTGATGTCATTGTGAATGAAAGCCTGTTGTTTTCACTAAAGAGTTCAAACAAAATGTAAAATAGTACTTGGGATTTAAAGACTAGGGGAATTTAAATTTCAAAAAACAATTTTCTGAAATATTTAACCAAAATTCATATATCCCAAGGACGAGCATCCCAATTTCCTCGTGTTACGTGTAGGCTCGTACAATAATAACAAGAGAAAAGAGTGAAGTCAACAAGCTTTGTATATTTCAACAAAATAATGTATTTCCCTAGAAAACAATGTAAAAATTGGAAATAGGACTTACGGCTTGAGAATATAATCCAAAATTTAATCCTAAGATTGAAAAATACAAGTCCTATCAATAAATAGTTCTAATAGAATACAGGTTCGAATCTCGACGACGTTCCAATATGGAAGGCGATGACGTCAGGTGTGGTCGTTGTACAAATGGCAACAATTGCTCAATTAAATCACAGTTTGTGTTTCCATATAATTCCAGAATAAATTTCCACTGAAGTTCTTTCTCCCAGAACTTTTATAAAAAATTTACACTCGTTTTGTTTTCTAGAGAATAAATTATTAAATTTCAAAAATGAATGAACTTCTAAAAACAATCTGGTTTCAGCAATTGAAACCTTTCAAGTATTCAAGGTTTAAAAATGCAACTGAATGAAACGCTCTCAGAAAGGGTATTAAATCCAACTAAAATATCATCCCGTTCTCGCGTGATAAGTCACGTGATCTCTTAACACTTGAACAACGCAATAGAAAATATGAAATTTGTCACGTAGCAAGAACAGCCCTATTTAAGAACCAGACTCTTACTCTGAAATAAATTTAAAAATAAAACATTGTTTATTCAGACTAGGCCGAAATGACCTTGGCAATAGCCAATCGTTTTCGCGTAGTGTTTACAACCTGTGTACCAGAGTGAGCTAAAAACAATGCTTCAGTAATAGGTTTTACGTTTTAGATAAACAGAATTACTGAAAGAAAATATCGTATCCCGTGAAAATAATCATTACAATAAAATGTAACGAAACAAAAATAAAATAAAAAAAAAGTTTTAAACTAACACACAAGCAATTTAATTAGATATACGTAACTGTATATATATATATATATATATATATATATATATATATATATATATATATATATATATATATATATATATATATATATATATATACCCACTTTGTACCTCGTATTTTTATCGTTGCAGTAAATGCTGGTTGAAGGTCGTAAAAATGCATTCAATTCGATACCCACACCAATGTTATGTAATGTTGAAAAGGTTAGATGAAACTAACCGTGTCACCTGGGCTACCAAAGTTAAAGACATGTTATTTCGTTTCGGTTTTAGGTATATTTGTCTAAATCAAGATGTTGGAGATAAAAAAACAAAACAAAAAAAAAAACAACAATTTTTCGCACCATTTGTACCACGAATTAAGGATTCAAAAGTACAAAACTGGCAAGTGATATTAACAACGCACATAAATGTGGGTATTATAGCATGTATAAAACTGAATTAGGACCGGAAAAATACCTCTCATGTGGATTATCGTATTTTCTTAGGAAATTACTTGCTAATTATAGATGCTCAGCGTATACGCTGAAAACAGAGACAGGTAGGCATATCAGGATTGAGAAAAATAATAGGTACTCTGAACTATACCGGAAAAATAATGTTTATTTGGTAGAAGATGAATTCCATTTTGTTTGTGTTTGTCCAGCTTGCGACCATATAAGAAAGAAATATTTCAATGAAATTTATTATCTCTTTCCGTCTATAGAAAAATTTGTATTCCTAATGTATCAAAGCAAAGGTTGTTGTGCATAAAAGACACTAACATATAAGTTATTAATTTCTTGTAGTTTTCTTCTTTTATGGGCTCTGAATGTTTCAGACTTTCGAACGATTATTTCAAACAGATGAAATTAAAATCTGTTGCAAAAATGCCCTGCGAAGTGCGATGATACGATTTATGATTGCTGTATCGTCTTTAAAATCTATTGACGGGCATTTAATATATTTTGTGCTCATAGTGGCTTTAGAAACGTTGCACACAGTAATTTTACTCCTAGCTGAGAGAATCAGTTCACGCTGCTAGAACTACTAAATCAGAGGAACACATAAGCAGAAACAAATTGGAAAGAAACCATACTTTGAATGATAATCATAAACAAAACAAACAATATATCTTTCTTATTATATTTATTTTATTCAGAATGATGTATAAGGGAAAAGAATACTATTTAATGAATAACTTATGATTGGGAATTGATGCTTGATTACATCTCCAAAGCAAAAGGATTCACCTCAAGACATTACAGACGACCTTCTTTCCACCAACAAAAAATATCGCATTACATCCACCGCAATAGTTCGCACTGCAAATAGATCAAGTTTCCAATAATATATTTTGCAATCAACTCTTAACATAATTGAGGTTACAATATTAGATCATTAAACATATTCCTGCTTTAAAAAAGAATAGGTTTCCGCAATATCGACATAGAATTGCGACCTTTAGCTATGTTTAACAACTTCACACATAATGTACGTATCGAAAAATAAGGTTCACTGTATTTAAGGCATCAATAAAAGAATATTACCAAAGAAAGTGTAGAAATTTTAAGGTTTATAAAATAGAAACCTAAATTTCAAACCTATCTTGCCAAGTCGACATTTGATAATAATGCAGTTTCTATTCGTTTCGAGCGTTTCGTTTATACATTACAGAAATATGAACAAATTCATAGCAGAGAAAGAACAAAGCTGGTCATAAAAGAACTCAGATTATATTTAAAGTAAAAATGATCAAAACTTCTCCTTTAGGCGCAAGTATCACCTTTTATTGAAATATATAGAAAACTAGTGAGATAGAATACATCAGCGTTATCTAAGAAGTTTGATATACGTCCAGAACCAATGTCTGGAAGTCAGTGGAACCTTCATGCCCACACTCAATTTCTCCTTTCAATATAAACAAAATCACTGCAATTACTCACATACATATTGCTTCCGGGTGCGCAGGACAATCTATAACGTCGCATGGATTAACGATGCACTGAACTTGTCTGGACCCATCAGGGCAGGGAGTTTCTGAAAGAAAGAATATATA
>JAECUM010052194.1:0-12143 GCA_016617855.1 Megalonaias nervosa | reverse complement strand
AAAAAAAAAATAGAAGTGTGTCTATAAGCAGTTGTTTTTTTTTGTCAGTAATAAAAATCCACACATCGTTTCTTTGTCTTGTGGAATCGTGCATGTCTGTGTTCGTAAGTAAAAAGGTCAACGTGAGTGTTTCTTTGAGGTCAGCGCGTTTGATGTAATGGTAAGTTTTGGTGTCAAGGGATGTTTACCTTCACGTCTGTGCTTCGAGTATATAAAGCGACGCGATCGTCAGTCTGGCTACCCATCCTTGACGTATCAACACTGAAGATGAGTAGCAGAATCGCAAAACTTTTAGAACTCCAAATGCACCTGGAATATGCCAGACGCCTCCTGGACGAGCTGGCTATGGAGGCTATTGCAGAGGAAGCCAGGATAAAAGAGGAGGAAGAGAAGAGGCAAAAGAAGAAAGAGAAGGAGGAAAGGATCCTGCCTCACCTCATGCTAAAGTCCTGAGTATGAGGTGAAACCTGAGGTGAGGACGCCTCCACAGTCAGTACCAGCACGAAAACCAGCACCACAACCTCATCATCCACGGTTGTGGTATAGGGAAAGGAGGGAAGCCTTGACTATCACAGAGACGGAAGATTGGGATAGTGAAGCAACTCAAGCCCCCTCTGCACTCCCAAGAACAACACTGAATTGGCAGCAAGATTGGAGTAGGAGATGCCTGTGTGGTGCCCGCCCTGGGATGTGCCAACATTAACCAGGTGCAACTGGAGTTCAAGAAAAAAATCTCAAGGCTAACCAGATCTCTAGAAAAGAGAGACTATTCAATTTGCCAATTTGAGTGAATGTTGAGTAGTGTGATTATAAACACTCACTCGTTTAGTGATGTGTGTGTGTGTGTGTGTGTGTGTGTGTGTGTGTGTGTGTGTGTGTGTGTGTGTGTGTGTGTGTGTGTTTTGCGTTCGCGTACGTTTCTGTGGATAGTAAGTATGGTGTGTTTTTTCTTCTCTTCCCGTTTGTGTGGATAGTATTTTACGCATTCACGTCCGTTTGTGTGGATAGTATGATGTGTATGTTTTATGCATTCGCGTTTGTTTGTGTGGATAGTAGTTATGATGTGTTTTATGCATTCTTGTTCGTTTGTGTGGATAGTATATATGTGTGTGTTTGATGCATTCTCGTTCGTTTGTGTGGATAGTATAGTGTGTGTGTTTTTTTCTTCTCTTATGGTCAGTGTGGATAGTAGAATGTGTGTGTTTTATGCGTTCTCTTTCGTTTGTGTGGATAGTATAAGTGGTGTATTTTATGCATTCTCGTTCGTTTGTATGGATAGTAGGTACGGTGTGTTTTATGCGTTCTCGTTCGTTTGTGTGGATAGTAGTTATGGTGTGTTTTATGCGTTCTTGTTCTTTTGTGTGGATAGTATAATGTGTATGTTTTATGCGTTCTCTTTCATTTGAGTGGATAGTAGGTATGGTGTGTTTTTCTTCTCTTCCAGTTTGTGTGGATAGTAAATATGGTGTGTTTTATGGATTCGCGTCCGTTTGTGTGGATAGTAGGTATGATGTGTTTTATGCATTCTCGTTCGTTTGTGTGGATAGTATAAGTGATGTGTTTTATGCATTCGCGTTCAGTTGTGTGGATAGTAGGTATGGTGTGTTTAATGCATTCTCGTTCGTTGTTGTGGATAGTAGGTATGGTGTGTTTTTTTCTTCTCTTCCTGTTTGTGTGGATAGTATATAATATGTGAAGTGAGTGTAAGGGATATTTTCCTTCACGTCCGTGCTTGAAGCATATAAAAGCATAGCGCTTGTCATTCGCGCCATTCTACACAGAATACAACATGGCGAGCAACATGGAGAGAATGATTGGATTGCAGGAGTGGTGGACACCTTAGGTATGGTAGAGGATATGCTAGTCCGAACGCAGTTTGGGGCTTATAGTCCTCATAGACTAAGCATGGAAATTAATAATTTAAAGAGAAGTAAGGACATATTAAATGAGACGATTAGAATTGATAAAGACGAAAAGGAAGATATAGAAAACAAAAGGAGGATGAGGGAGTGGAACGAAAAGATAGAAAAGGAAGATGAAAATGAAAAAGGGAGGAAGGAGGAGAAGGCGAAAGAGAAGGAATAAAAAGGAGGAGGAGGAAAAGAACGAGAATAAGATCAAAAGTATAGGACAGAAAATAAGAAGTTGGTGGAGGAAAAGAAGAACTTAGAAGAAGACAAAGTAAACATCCAAAGGCCCTTTTCAGGACCACTTTCATATGCCTCGAAAAGATATTTATTCTTTCTTGCCTATATATGTATTATCTATGTGTTTATCTATGTTTCTGTCTCTCTATTGTATTTGTCCTTACCTAGAGTAGCTGCGTGTATTCAGGTCAGCCACTTGCTACATTGTTGCAAGTGTCCAGTACCGTGACGTCACCCTACCTGTTCCATTCCTATTGTCGCTTTACGCTGTGTTAACTTTAGTAGTCACTGCTATGCCATCGCTTTTCGTCTCCAAAGCCGGTGCACCCCAATTCATCGTCTTTTTAGTTTCAGTCATGTTTCACAAAACAATGTCGCATCGATTCACTGCCCACAGACGCTAGCGCACCTATATAGGGAATGTGACGTCACATGTAGCTCTCTTCGGATTGGAAGACAGACTCCGTGAAGTGACTGAATTTTGTAACGCGTGTTGGGATTGGTGAACAATCTCAATCCGTTTCGATCCGGTCTTCCACTATAAATAAACGCGGTTCACTTCATTCCCTTCGCCTGTTCTCGTCACAAGATGTGGACTAACGTAGAATCGTCTACCCTCCTATCGTCGATGCTGTTCAACCCGGACTATCCCATGTATGTGAGATCATCATGGGCAATTATCCAGATCACTGATACTGCCCTTTGGAAACGAAGGATCTATGTGGAGAGGCAAGGCTGTCTGAAACGAATCTTCATTTATGGACCAGAGGTTAGACGAAGTTTGAGAAAGAGAAGAAGATCAGTGAGATGCCCTCTATGTTAACGAACTGGTGTTAACATAAAACCAAAGGCCCTTTTCAGGGCCACTTTCATATGCCTCGAAAAGATATTTATTCTTTCTTGCCTATATATGTGTTATTTATGTGTTTATCTATGTCTCTGTCTCTCTATTGTATTTGTCCCTACCTAGAGTAGCTGCGCGTATTCAGGTCAGCCACTTGCTACATTGTTGCAAGTGTCCAGTACCGTGACGTCACCCTACCTGTTCCATTCCTATTGTCGCTATACAGACCCCATATTCCCCATGTTAAATTCCCATATGCCCCATATCGTCCCAGGGTGTGCCATTTTTTCGGAAAAAATCTGTGCCCCATATCGTCCCAGGCTGTTTTTCCTTCTTTGGCCTCACATGACTCCTATTGTCCCCTATTACTACTAATTTCCATCTTGAGTCTGCGAAGGCTATAGGCACCATACTCCAATCTAATACAAAATTCCTCCACCATCCCCAGGTCATCCACTGCCTCTTGCAATGCCATCAATCTTGTTTACGTGATTTATTGCCATTTTTATTCAGTGTTGAATGGCGCGAATGACGAACGTCAGCAAAGGAGTTAGTGTTTATAGTCACACTACTCCACATTCACACATAATAAATATTATGTTGTGCATAGACGATGGTTTTGTAACGGGAGAAACAAAAATACACACAAACACATACAAACGTACGTGCACACACAAACACACACACACACACAAACACACACACATTCGCACACACACACAAAAGCAGCGCACACAAAAACACACACAAACACACACACACAAACGTACGCGCGCACGCAGACAAACAAACAAACACACATAATTATATGAGAGGCAACTTGATCAGCCTCTTTTTTCTAGAGAATTGTTTAGCCCTGAGAAGGGCTGTTTTTATAACTCCAAACGACCTGGTAATGATTACATCTCACAGGCCGGGCCCCACAGACACATCTGCGGCTCCAATCCTGATCACAATTGATACGTCTGGTTGGGAGCGCAGAGGGGGGTTGAGTGGCCTCATCTTCCCAGTTTTCATTCTGAGGGATATTGAAGACTTCCCTCTGTCTTCTATTCTGCAGTCGCGGATGATGAGGTCTCCTCATCTTCTGCCTACCATGCGGCTCCCACTCTTGCCGCTGTCTCTCCAACTCCTCCTCCCAGTTCTGCATCTGTGGGACAGCGGCTCTTGGTACTGGTGCTTGTGGCTGTGGCTGTGGCTAAGACCTGGTAGCGTTTGGCGTCCTCACCTCAGGCTTGACCTCACACAAAAGACTAAGTATGAGGTGAGGTAGTATTCTTTCTTTATATTTTTCCTTCTCCTCTTCTTTCGTTTACTCCTCCTCTTCTTCTTCAATCCTAGCTGCTTCTGCTATGGCCGCCGTAGCCAGCTCGTCCAGGATGTGTCTGGCATACTCCAGGTGCATTTGGAGTTCATGTAGTTTTGTGATTCTACTCGTTTTTGTCTTGCTGATACGTCAGTGACAGGTAGCCAGACTGACAAACGCTACGCTTTATATGTCTGAAGCACGGAAGTGAAGGAAAACATCCCCATTACTGTTACGTATATGTAATTTAATTACTTGTGTGTTAGTTTTAAATTCTTTTTTATTTTATTTTATGTCATTACAAGTTATTGTAATGATAAATTTATTCACTGGATTTGACAATTTTCCAGAAAATTCAGTTCAGTTCTGTTAAGCCTGATAAAGACGCAATTCGTAGAAGCATTGTATCTTTTGGTGACCTAGATTTCGGAGTCTGTTTCAGCTCTGTTGTAAACAATTTTTAAAATTTTCTTTTATTATTGAATCTCATAGTAAGATTCGTTCAGTACAATCGAATTCGCCCATGGTGGACGTGACAGTTGACATATGATGTTACAACGTTTCTCGAAAGAAGGTGATCACGTGACCCTATCACGTGGTTCTTTTTGCGTTTCAGTTAAAGTGATGTTTCATAGTGTTTTTTAGTCAGTCGTAATCCATACTTTCGGGATCTACGATATTTATTTCGTTGATGCCAGGTTGAATTGAGTTTTTTATTTAAAATAATTTATTTTCCCTGGAGACTTCATCTAGTGCACATCAGAATTCTTGGACAAAGACATTTACTGAAAATTATTCGGAATTCTAAAGCCGGAATATTAGTTTTCGTGATTCAACAAGGAACTGTTGACACGAGAACACAAAATAGATTATAGAGGACGTCATCGCCTTCCATCTTGGAACTTCATCAGCATTCGAACTTTGATTCATTTAGAACTTTTTAGTGATAGGACTTATATTTTTAAATTCTAGGATTAATTGTTGGATTAGATTCACAAAGCGTAAGTCCTTTCTTATATTTTTACCTTGTTTTCTATGGAAAAAATTATTCTGTTTAAATTTACAAAGCTTGTTGACTTCAGTCTTTTCTTTGTTACTTTTGTATGAGCCTAGACACGTAACACTTACACAGAAACTAGCAATACCTATATCATAACCAAAAGAAACATGGAACGCGCGGACCTAAAATAAACACTCACGTTCATTTTGTTTCACCTACAAACACACTTTATTATCACTCCTACCTACAAAAACACACATTATCTTACAAGTCAGAGAAACAAAGTGCTTATAGGCACACTTCTATTTTTTTTTTAAACCTGCAGACAAGCACACAAGGACAGACAAATAGTTTGGCAACTTGACTAATATCTCTTTTCTAGATTGTTGGGGGTAGTCCTGAAAAGGGCTGTTTTGTTGGAAGGGGTTATGGCAATCTCTTATCGTCTAAGATTGAGTCCCCGTATGGCTCCAGGCTTTCCCACAGGATAGAGTCTGCTTCAGCGGATGGTGAAGGAGAACTCTTTTGTGTCCACAAGCAGTCCACAAAACCTCTGTCTGACTCCTGCTGTTGTTATTGCTGCTGCTGCCGCTGTTTTCTCTACTGTTTCTGAAGTCTGTACTTCTCCGTCCATTCTTCTTATTCCTTCTTGATTTCGTCTTTAAACACCACTTCTATCAGGTCTTGGGCAACTTTTAACATCCTGACATTTTCAATCGCTTCAGGCTTCGGTATCATGTTTTGCCTGACACAATGTAAATTCAAGACTACCAAAGCTTCGTTCAGCTTTGGTAGTCTTGAACACATCTTCATAGGTGGATGAGTCAACAATGCATGGTTAGACTGGTTCGTTCGTTAGTTGGATTGAGGTCGCATTCGCCCACTAGGGCATGCGCGACCGGTTAATGCCTCTACTTGGGGCTGATTGATTTTTTTGTAGGGGACGGAATAGTGCCGCGTACCCCATCGCTTTAATGCACACATGGTGTGCTAATTGATTTGTCCATTTTCGGGACTGATGGCCTTATCGCTAAGCTGAACCATATTGATTTCGAAGGACATTTAGGACTTGTGAATGATTTCCATCAAAGCCACTTCCCAATGGGCTTCTTGATCCAATTGGTTGGCCTGAGGTAATTTGACCGTGAAACAGCATAAAGTATTGTGGGGCAACACATCCATGGAACTGTCACTGAGCAGCAGAGAGGGTGAACAGACCATCTTTAGGAGGGTTATTTCGCGAAAATAAAGCTTCCTACAAAAATGAAAATATAAGCATCAATAATGCTAAACCTCTACAGAAAGGATGAAGAGACCAAAATTTCAGACCGAAATAAAGCTTCCTACGACGGGTGAAAAAATACAAGAGTCAATAACGCTAAAACAGGTATGGTAAACAGTTTATTTGCGAAAATAAATCTTCCTACGGAGAATGAAAAGATACAAGCGTCACTGAGACTTCTAATCGGGTTAATTTTTTTATGCGTTAAGTATATTTATCTGGGTGTCCCTCCCATGACAGAGTGATGGGTGCAAAAAAAAAGTAACGGTCAGATGGCATAATTAAATCATTATTATTGATATAATATAATAATCATGGAATCTCGTACAATTAAACTAGCTCGACAGCGACTAAATGGAATTAAAAAATATCTTCCAGTTCGTGATTCTGTCAAATAAAACTTACAAGAGCGTCATGAGTCTCAGGTGGAATTTACAGAAGGTGCAGAGCAGTTATTTAAACCAATTGTCGAACCAACACTGAAAATTATTACAGCAACTGAGGCAACTCAAAAGGCTCTTGACACATTACCCGGCCGTCTTCAAGCAGCTCAACCACTGCCCCAGCAACCTCCTCAACCACACCCTGAAGTTCAGCCTACTTCAAAAGTTAGAACTAACCTTGTAGATAAATTTACGATTGAAGGTATTGCCGCCATCAAGGATGCAAAGCAATTAATTAATATTGCCGCGTTTGGATATGGTAATAGAGATAGGTATGTAAAACCCGAATATGTTAGCACTCTGAAATCTGCCGTTTGGATTAAGGATGTATATCGCATCGCTACTAATACTCCGCAGATTATGTCTGAGAGAGATGTTAATCAGTTTGAAATTTTTAACTAGGCAGTATGCGAGTATATTGAACAAGTAAGACGAGAAAGGAGACAAAGAGAAAAAGAAATGACGATTCAGCTTCAAAGCTAGACGAGAGAGGATAACAACAAGAAAAAAGCAGACAAAACAACTCTACCATCACCCTCGATACTTCCTATACCATCACCCTCGTAACCTCCTCTACTATCACCCTCGCAACCTGTACCACAATCATCGGCACCGCGAAAAATAAATACAATATATAAATTTACTCCGGAAGGTATTGGCGCTATCAAGGATTCAGTCCAAACAATAGATATTGCAGCACGTGGATACGATAATAGAGATAAGTATTTAAAACCCAAATATGTTAAAAATATGAAACGTGATAATTGGATTTTAAATGTATATCGCGTCGCTAATAATACTAAGCAGGTCAGACGTGATGATGAAAATTTTGCTAAATTTACCCAGGAAGTAAATAAGCACAAATAGCAAATAAAATCAGACTTTACAACTGGTAATGAAAAAGAAAAATGGTGTGATACAGATGCTGGCTCCAGCTCCAGCTCCACTGAAAGTGGTCTATCCAACGGTGGCCTTGATAAACTTTGTCCTAATAACGTCCTTGCCGACGTGAACAGACTAGAAATCCTTACTGGCGGAAGACGAGCCGGCAATAATTCCCCAGAAATCATTATTGCAGCAGCTGCTATTTGTCAGAGATTATTCACAGTCGGTATCATGGACATTAATATTTACCGGTCCCTCATCGATGAAATCGTTGATGATTATTACCGCAGTGATTGAAGGTGTGCAATTAGATCAGTGAAAAGAAAATAAGATGATCATGCATAATTCTCAACGTCGACCTGTAATGGTCAGGGTGATAAATTCGCGATTACCTACGTTTAAAGCGATCTACGGAGATGGACTCTGTGATGTTGTTCAGGGTCTCCTCAGAAGGATAGCTCCAAAAGCAATACCGATTGAAAAGCAACTGGGAATGAAAGCTATTGTTCGTGTTGAAGGTATTGGTGATTTGGTGATGTTGCTAATAAAGCATTCTCAGCAATCAGAGATAAACTAGCACGATTAATACGACGAAAGTCTCAGCCAGTAAAATTGCCCAGCACCGACGTTATGCCTGCAAATGTTAGTAAAATAATAAATCAAGCTGCAAACGAACGGTTGAAGGAATTAGCCTGTGAGGAAGCTCGAAATTTAACAGCAAATTTGGTAGCGGGTAATGGTTTATCTTGTCGTCGCCGGTTAAACATCGACGGTGCATCATTTTAGACATCAGTAAATATAAATAATGTCCAAATGTGTATCTGATCCAGCATTTGACATGGACGCACAAGTACTCAAGTGTGAGTCTGTGCGCAATTATCAGTATTATTCTTATGAAGCACGAGAACCAAATCAACGTGGACGAATCGAACTACAAATCCAGGATACATCGAGCTATTTTCTACCCTCCGTTCAGGGTATACTTGTAAAAGCCGATGGTAATCCTTATGGTGATGCGCAGGGTGGATTTGTTAATAACGGAATTATGGCATTATTCAGCAGTGCACGATATATTATTGATGGCACCGAAATCTAAGCATTTCTCAATAACGTTGATGTTGATACGACAATATTGGGGCTATCCCAACACAGCGATGATTATTCACGGTCTGCTGGTCCGTCAATGATGTTTGGAAAATATACAGCTGATCGAGCTGAGACCAAATAATCACGCTGCAGCTGCCGACGTCGACGTTGAAGATTTATACTTTGTAAATGCGAATTTTAATCTGGGATTCGCAGCACGTAAAAATAAAATTGATGCTCAGGGAAGATTTAGCTGTGCAAAACCACTGTCATATATCTTTGGTTTCTACAGAAATATTAGAAAAGTTATTTTCGGGGCAAAACACACAGTTGCTCTCGTTTGAAAGGGCACGGAGGACAATGTCATCTGGCACGCTGAAGGAGTTGATCCAGCTGCAACCGCAGCACTTCATGGAAGTGTGACGCTGACAAAACTTTCGTTATGGATGCCAGTAATGTCACCATCACTCACTGAAGAACAACGGCTGCTCTCTTTCATGGACAGCGGCGGCAAATCAACGCTATCATGGTTGACAATGACTACAGACTCGATCACAAGCACAACTGTTGGCTTATTTGCATGGAAGATCGCATCACAACAGGAAATAGCACCACGACATATATTCATCGCGTTTCAGGAAAATTCCAGAGTAGATTCTCCAATACGAAATCATATGGTATTTGACCAGCTTGGGGTTAGTGAAGTTTGCTTGAGGATAAATGGACATCAAGAACTGTCTGAAGAATTGCTGCTAAATTTTGATAATAATATATTGTAGGTGCTTATCATCGCTTGATGACATTTATGGGGCGTGATCAGAATGTGGATTCTGGTTTGCAGATATCTCAGCGGGAATTTTAGACGCTGTATCCGATCTACTACTACTCGCAGGAGCACTTAGATTTGTTTAGACAATCAGTCATTGATATACACATTCGAGCTCGCGTAGCACGATCACCAGCTGCTATACCTGGTAAACCAGCTATTCCTGGTAGTTATAGAGCAATCGCTGTTATACTCTTAGACAAAACAATGTTGCTTGAAGGTGTTGGTGGACGAATGAGAGTCATTGATGCCCCAGTGGAAAAAATGTAATTAAATCTTTCATAAGGTCATATCATCATGGCAGTGTTACTCTTACTCCTGGTCAGATTAAAAAGCTACAATCAGTATCAAAAAGGAATTGTGAAATAAAAATATTGCTGAAATCAGAACGTCAACTCATGCACTTCAATGACGCCAAAGGATCAGCGACTGGTGTTAGACTTAATCTTTCTGCGGGTCCCATTAGCGACATCGCTTAGACGGGTGGTATATTTCCACTTCTTGCAGCTATACCAGCGGCGTTGACAGCCGCTGCAGCTCCAGCTGTTGCAAAAGCAGATGCACTTGGTGCTGTTGGAACTGCTGCTGGGATGGCACTAAAGAAAGCAACACGGCAAGGAATAAAAACTTGTAAAGAAAGGGAAAGGTCTGAGACTCGTGGTACGGTCGAGGTCTAGGACTTCCCGGGACACTTCGCTGATGCCTCCCATGTCCAATTTCGATTTACTTGATGTTGATAAAAAATTAAATATCAAGAACTTCAGAGGTGTTTTTATGTGTGATCAATTACCAAAAACAACCAAACAATGTTGGAACTGGTATCATTAATCTCGATGGAAGTTCTGGTTCAGGTACTCATTGGGTTGCATACGCGATTGATCCACGTGGAGTTGTTTATTTCGATTCGTATGGGTTGGCACCCCCAAAAGAATTTTTAAAATATGTCGGCGGGCTTCAAACTTCCGTCTGGTATTCATCATTACCAACACAGACAATATCCAATCCGTCAATATGTGGACGTGACGTACTCGCTGTATTCGACGCTGTGTGAAAGTCCCTAATACCGCCTCATAAAGTCGTGCACGAGTATACCACGTCGTCCAACGTTTCAAAGAGGTCTTAGTGTAATATACAATGGTAGATATTTACTGAAGATCTACACGAGACAAGCCCCAAGGTGACTTATCCAAATACGCAACCCTCGACGAGGTCAAGAATGAGTTCTCTAATTGTTTAAATCTCGCAAATGTGGACCAAAATGAAGTTGTTGTTTTTCGGGATAAACAAGGACGGTTAAAGACGAACACTATCCCGTTGACATATATTATTCTGCGGGATAACTTAGTGGTGTTTGCTAAAAACGTTAAAATTAAAAACTCGGAGGAATCAATTTTAACACTCATGTTAGAAATTGCTGGACGCATCAGAAGAATTGGAGATATTGTGTATGGCGATCTCAACATGAGCAAAAATACAATTATTAATATGAAAGAACCAAAATCAGATGAGGATGTGGCAATGAAAAGATACGTAGACAGCAACAACGCCACTATCAGAACTGAGATCGATGATCGTTTAATTTCCACCAGTGATACAATGACTGGTTCTCTCAACATGGCTAATAATAAAATTACTGGTCTTAGAGAACCAGAATCAAACGATGACGCTGCAACGAAGTAATACGTCAACAATAACGGCCTTCCGATGATAAACTCGTTAACTGCAATCAATGATAGACTGATATCGCTCAGATGTAATTATACTACTCACATAAACGTGTTTAAAAATTTTCGTAGAAAAACAAATAAAACCATTCATGATTTTCTTTTAAAATTCAGCGGTTATTGATATTAAACTCGCTGACATCAAAAAGATTACCGATGGTGTAATACATGCAGTAGCGTCTGGATCAGCATTATGGTCACCACTCAATAAATCCATCAAACATCGCGTTGAGGTTAGCGGCATATACAGGTTCTCAGTACTCGGCGTTACAACATTTACAATATCTACTACAATTTCATGGCATTATCCACTAAGTGGATCTTCTGGATCCATGTTAATAGTACTGGAGCAAAACGACGAGGAAACATTCGTGGTGGAACCCGAAGAAAAAGATTTACGCTTTTTATACTATTGGTGCCTTGAATTTGTCTCCAGCATACCACCTACTTACAATGTGGCATTTTATATAATGAACCAATCGATTGATGGTGCAGCGCAACATTTCAGATACGAGCAAGTGTGTCCGTGGCATGCCCAAACTGAAAAATATCATTAACGAGTATACAGTAAAACAAAACAAAACAAAAAAAAAAAAAAAA
>JAECUM010052191.1:0-32771 GCA_016617855.1 Megalonaias nervosa | reverse complement strand
GAGCCTGTTGCAACTCCAATTCCACAGTAACATTTCACAACAAAAGCACCTGGCTGAATTTCAACTGGAACCATTGTCCAGATCACACGATGTCTGATAAATGCAAGACGAGATTTCTTCAAGACTTGTGTTTCTATGAATGTTCTCCAAATATTGGTCCATGGATTCAAAAAGTAAGTGCTAGTAACAACAGCAATAAAAGAAGAGTAGTTAGGAAATGACCGATGATGACCGAATGGTTTGTTTGCAACTTAAAATCTTTTATGGGATAAGAAAGCATTAAAATCAAAATTAAAACACCACACGATCACATTATATTTTAGTGCATTGCACTTTCGTACAGGGATACTATACAATTTCTAGATCAATATTTTTTTTTGAATTAAAAAAGATTTTGTATAGAGATAATATTTTCTCACGGAACACATATGTTTCGTCGACGAGAAGGTTAGAAATCAAAATTGAAAATCACTACACCAGTGTACACAGTGCTGTCTACTAGAATTTTCTATAAATATAATGCCTTTTTGTTGTGAAAAATATTTTTTGCATTAATAAGTGGTATGACTTATACGAATAATATTTTCGGACTGCTGCATGGAATTATTTCACTAAGTAAATATTTTACAACAGACTCTATTATGACAATTAGCAATGCCATAATGTAGTTGCAGATTTGGTGAAATAAGTATTTTAAGATAGTCTCGTTTTAGTCAAGGGTATATAATTACTGTTGATTCTATTGTACTTGCAGACGATTTATGTTTACATTTTGTGTTAATATTTCTTGGAAATTTTTCAAATCTATACTGTACAGAATACAAAATATTAAAAGATATAACAGCTGAAATTACAATTAGTTTATAGATAGCTATAATTGTATGAATCATTTGATAGAACAGCTGACTAAACATTTAAGACATTAAATATTTACAAAGAAATTGAAACAATTTACAGATATGGGGTGTAAATATTTGAGGAAAGACCTTTACTCATACTAATATGTGAATAGCTTTGAAAGAGAAACATGATGATAAATGAGACTGTTAATGATTAATATTGATTCTTTATACATTCATCTGGAAACAAAGGACTTATGCAGTTAAAACGTTTGTGGGTAAAAGTCAATCCTTCATTCCGGAACACTAAAGACGAAAATAAAGCTTTGAAACAAATGATATATGATTGGTAATCTGTTATCATGTTTATTTCTCAATCAAGTCAGATGCAGTGATTGTCATTGTAATAACACATATTGTCATTGATTGATTGTTTCGATAAACTGCTGTATCAACTGGAAACCAGTAGTATAAACCAAAATCTGGGAGACAGCATGAGATCTGTTCTGTTGAAAGTGAGCTAGTCTTAAACATTACAATACTGTTTTTTTTTTATATATTTTATTTATCATTTAGCGATTGGATATTTAATTTCTAAGTAATAGTAGCATAATGCAAAACAAATGTTTTCCAGTTTACATTTGTGACATCCACCTTGTACTATTCAGAGGCTTTTTCAAGTGAAATGTTAAATCAAAAGTCCCGTGGAAGAGATAACTGATACAGTGGACAATGATCTGTTAGTATGTGAAAGTCAAGTTGTATTCTAAACTTTTTCCATACACAAAAAACTGGATATCTTCAGTACCAGTATTTTCTCCTAATCTGATATGATCGTAACATTCTAAATTTATTTTTCTTAATACCTTGTCAAAGCCTATTTATCATAAACGAGATAAGTAGCGCAAATATTTTTGCAAGTGCTGAAGATGTTGTAATCGTTCAACTTGTAAAGGTCATCACGTCTGTCAGATATGACGATGTTTTTGAAACGCCTTCTGCCTGTGGAGTTTACCATCACATTGTTAGCATCTCCTTTTACCTTCACAACGAACAACACGAAGAAACTAGCAGGTACAATTATGATATTCGGATTCCGCTTTGTAATTGCTGTCTGTAAAGTTTTTACACACAGAGTAATGCCACTTGGATCGTATGCAATACACTGATGTCTTAGTTCTTTTTGGTACCTTGTCCTGCTTTTTAAAGGTTATACGTTGCCATTTAGTGTGCTAAAAATCGAATGACTGTGCTTCGTCCACATGCATTCTCCATGTCTGCATAGATGAACTTGTAAGAAACATGAATACTGACACCCATCAATATGTACATGAATTCTGTTTGACCATTAGAAGGTTGGTAAAATCATTAATTTGGGTTGTTTTGGATTTTCACGTTTAACAATTTTTCTGGTTTCGTTGGTGCATATAAGCAAATGCGTTATATAGGTTGTCTAAAGACTGTGTTATAAAACTTGTACTCTCCATTTTTGATTAAAACAATCAAGTATCTTTACTCTGCTTTTGCTAAACCGTGCGTTTTCTCTGAAATTCTTCTAAATAAATTACGTCCAATTTCCCTTCAGCAGCTCTGTTAAGATCAAAGGTATTTGATAGACATTTGTTTTCGGTATATGAATTAAGGTTAGCTACTGCTTCTATATTGTTGCATTCATAAGTAACAAACTATGACATACTATAAGCTTTTATTTTATATCCTGTATGAATAGGTGATGATATTTTGTTTTTCATTTAAATCAATAAATATTATGAATGTAAAGAACGAGTAGGTAAAACGTTCGTTGCTTATCTCTACGTGTTACGACTCTAAGGTCATAAACTAAATAACAGAAAAAAGCAAAACCAACAAGTTTTGTTAAACTTAACAAACAATTTAATTATCAAAGTTATAAATGAAAAATGTGAGAGCATACGGTATTATGAAATAAATCCAAACTAATACTTATAAGGGTCTCTGAAAGTCGTATATGAATGAAAAGTTCCTTATAAATTATATATATACTGGTCCTCCAAGAACCGTGACGTTGTCAAGATGACGTTGTACTGAATTCCTTCGAATAAGTTATAACAATTTCAGACTAATAGTATAGTCCAAATAATGAGCACTTTCTATTTCCACTGAACTGTCCAAACAATTTTTTCCTCTCGAATAATGTCTACGTACAACATAAATCATGTGTGCAGACTTACAACAGGAACACAAGAAATGTGAATGACTCCAAAATCGGAATGAAACTGATTGCTTAGTTCTCTCTTTATATACGCCGTCTATATTTCGCAATAGACCACACGTGATGGAACTTACTACTCATTTTGCGTCGAACTGACCTATTCATGTGACCTAGCCCAACCAATAGGAAGTTACTGAGTACTTCTAGAAACGCCCAAACCCCATCAGTCAACGAGAAATTAAGCCAATGGCCATTAAGTCTTATTATTAAGATTATTATTAATAATTGTCAACACATACGCAAGTATCTATTTATAGATCCCATGTAGTACTATTATCTTAACAGACTCCGGTCACGTATACACAATTTAACTGAAGATATTCTGTACAATTTACAACAATTAATAAAAATTATAAAAATGAGATAAAATCCGTTAATTATTTTCAGACGTTTCATCATTGTTTCTGTTTATTCAATACCATATTACACCAAGTTGATGTTAGTAAAGAAATGCGGTAAATGTAACATCTTTTATCATGTTGATCTTCTCACTTAAACTGAAATAGTTATAATAAGCTCATTTCATAGATCTTGTTGTGTTTTTAGTAATATTTGTATTTATATTTATATTTTTATTTTCATCTGCTTCTTTTTGTTATCTGTTAAATCGTTTTTCTTTGCATCTCTTAGAGGGTATTATTATTCATAATAAACCTTTTGTCAAAGTCAGTAGTGTTAGTTTATTGTCTGTTTCAATGGATGGTGTTCTAATTCCTTTATAACCGTTTGAACTGTGATTAGAAAGTGCTCTATGATTATCGGACTTAATTTATACCCTATCTTAAGTTTATTGTAAATATTGAAGAAATTTATATATCAGGTTTCCGATTTCAGTTACTGTTTGCAGGTTATGTATCGCTTTACATAAGGTTGCAAATCTACGTGTGAGCAATTTATGTGCATCTAAAGAAATGATGTTCTCATCTATTCATCTATCTGGTTCTTTGGATCTGAGATTTTGTTTGCTCTTTCGGTATAACTCTCTTAAATATTCAATACCTGATCATTTGTTTGCAACCTGACATTTAGATCATTATCTACAAGCAGTGTAGGATATAATAATGTTGCACCCAAGATGCACTTCGCCTCTGCCGACGGAGCACTTGTTATCTTTCCACTCATTTGTATATAGGAAAGGGACAGCTTAGACTTCGTAGTGATAGAGTTATTCGACTCTGTACATATTGTGCTATATGCAGATTTCACCGTTTTAGGTGTTACTGTCGTAAGACTCCCATTTTCCTTCAGAGATGCTGCACGATTTGTGTTTGGTTTTCTTCAAAACTGAAAAGTAACCTTAATTTCTTCCAGATGTGAGGATTTATTATTTAGACGTTAGGTTATTTCTGAGTAACAATTTTGTTAAGTAAAAATCAATATTCATTCTTGATGGTGGCAAACGGCAGTATAATAAGTCTTTAAGAGCACGATGCTGCCCACATAAAAGAGAAGAGCTTAATGATACGTGGCAAATTGTTTTGATGGGGATTTTTGTTTTAGTCGATATTTGTGTGCAGGTGTATGTTAATTATTAGCCCCAAAAGTTAAAACATTTTAGGAATGTATACGTTACCGTTTTTTGTACCGTGTTAGAATCTTTTCTGGTCGTCCATGAGCTTTTCGGTATTCGACTGTGAATTGACTAAGAGAAAATGGAATAAGTAGCTTTACAGCTTCTTCATTATCGATGTTTCATGGAGAACCTATTGACTTATTGATGTCTTCAGAAACATGTTGTGTGCAACTTTACAAGCAGATTTAAACGTACTGCATGATAAATAGCGTATATAATCGCTTTTGTTTCATACGACTTTGAATTGCAGGTAAAGCTACTCTATTTATTACTTGAAAAAGTTAAAGGATATCTGATATTGGGATGTATATATATATATATATATATATATACAAAGTCTTGTCCTGTTGTTCTTTAGTTTTGTTTATTTGCATGATATCTAGTGCCTTACGTTATAAAAGCTTGGTATCTCATCAACGTTAAAAACAAGAACGACTTCACTTTGTGTCCATATAAACAAGATGCTAAAACAGATATACTCCCACCTTATCAAACAACAGGTCGTGCTTTCAGATTCTTTGGTAAAGTATCCTTTGCTTATTTTTGATATCAACCATGTTTTCAATTTACTCTTTATATTCACAATGTTCTATTTAAATTGCAAGTCAGATTAATATGCATTTTATATTGGAAGGCAGGTTGAGTAATTTTTCAATGTTACTTTGAAACAGACATGACAAAGGAATACTTTGTTTTGTATCATCCTACGAGATTATGCTCTTAAAAAAAGTAACAGAAAAGAAAGAAAGACAACAAGCTTTGTAAAATTTAACAAAGAATTTATTTCCCTAGAATACAAAGTGAAAATGAGAAAAAAAACTTACGGTATTGCGAATTAAATCCCAGAATAATCCAAACATTAGATCAGACGCAAATCCTAGCAATTTAAAGTCCTGAATAAAATTCAGTAAAAGGTCCCGAAGAAATCCAAAACTGAAGGCGATGACGTGTCTGTTATAGCTTATAGAGTGCTGATGTGCCAACAGTCCTCTGTTGAATCACAATAATATAATTCCAGGTTTGAATTCAGTAAAAACTCCAGTGAATGTCTTTATCCAAGAATTTATCAGAGCACTTTTGTATTTCTAGAGAAAATAATCATTTGAATTCAATAATTTGAAGAAAATAATATTCAGCCCAAACGGGTCACAACATAATACAACTTGAAAGTGCTAGATGTTAAAGCACGAATGGTAAAATCCTCACAATATATATATATATATATATACTTATATATATATATATATAACATATATATAACTTATATATATATATATACTACTATATATACTATACTATATATATATATATATATATATATATAGTTCTCTACTTGACCTCAGCTCACAATTAGCATTTTCTATAAACAAACATTAATTATGGGAAAATAACCTTCTAGAATGATCTAATGAGCCTTGTTTACTTACACCACAATAACCTGTAAAATTCACATAGGAAACTCCAAAACCCTGACCCAAATCAACATATTTACTTCTTCTAGTTTACCTGAACAATAATCATGATATTAAGCTCATACACATAGAAGCTATTATTAGTTGTTTACATAAAATGAAATAAAAAAAATGTAAAAAGTCAATCAGGTCAAGCAGAAATGAACTCTTTTGGAAAAGGTCAAGTCCAGCGTACAATGTTATATTAGAATAGCATATAATGAAATAACAAATTTTAAAACTAACAAACAAACAATTAAATTAAATATACATAACAGTCAGCTGACTTCTATCGAAGGTGGATACATGTTACAAAACATTAAGGTGTAAGTGAAGATGACTTATGCCTAGATTATACATATATCACGTGATTCGAGGTGATCCGTTTGATATATTCAAACACGAACAGTATAGAAAATATTTCCACTGGTTAAACATGAGGTGTATTTTTCAGTAAGAGGCAATCCTAATTAGGTGACAAAATTCCAGTACATTACTTGATTCCTTTTCATTATATTTACTTTTACAGATCTTTTCAGTTTTACACATTTCTTTTTTGTATGCTCCATTTAAATTAAATATGTTCAGTTGATGTTTGTACACGTTCAGGTTTTGTACAAATGGAATTATTGGTGCTTTCAATCTAGCTATTCTCTCGTTTGTGAGTCTGTTGCAATCCTGCAGGCAGAAATAAGTACAGCAAGCAGATTCATCTTTGTATGTCCTTGAATTTATATCGCCCACTCAAAATGTTCTCCACGATTCAGTATTATCTGCTCTATAGCTTTATTTATGTTTTTAAGCAGCTGACATAAAATCAGGCGTTGGCTATTGAAATCATTTGTGTACAGTTTTATGTTCGTCTATAGCTGTTTGTCCGCTTGAGGTGTTATTGTGAAATGTGTGCACATCAAATTAGGTTGTTTCATATCTATGCTGTTGTTACTAGATTTGAGTCCACATCACAGGGTACATTGAATTGATATTTAGACAGCTGTATTCGAATGTAAAAATAAACATGATTCTTTAGACAATAATTATGGTAAAATTATTAGTTTTCAAATGCCAGTAGGAAAAGCCACAGCCAGACGTCTAAACCATAATCGTTCAGTTTTGTTTGTTTTGCCCAAAGCTCATGCCATATTTATTTTCTCATTATCATTGCTGTCAAATTTTAAAGTATAGTTATCTTTTTAATGAATTTGTATTTAAAAAACTGAGTTTCAATATAGTGCAATTTAATCTTTTTAAACATCTTTGCATCATTAGGAATATTATTAGCGGAAAGCGAAACTGCAGGTGGTGGATTTGTGCTTTACTTGGTTTCTTTTCAATTTGTAATCCATTTATTAGAAATGGCAAAACATGTGCATTATTGGCATAATGAAAAGTATTAATTGGACTTTCTAGGTTAAATCTGAACTAATTAGAAAGTGTAGGTTTGTCACAATTCAACATAGTAAAGTTTTACCCAGGGAAATTGATGCAATAACACGACAGGTATACCTGTTTTGAATAAAATTTGAAAAAGTTAAAATGTTGCCATGTTTTCATGAACATTTGTGTGATTTTCATTTCACATTAGTTTGTTCAAAGTCTGGTAAACTAGCTTGCAGTCTCTTATAATATATATTTCATTATTTGTTATGCAGTCAGCTTTTATTTCTTCTTCAATATAATTTATTACACTGCTAGGACATCGCATAGATTTTAGTTGGCTTATCAGGTTTATCTAGTGTACCATTTTGTTGCTTGCTGCTGATGTTTTTGGATGGACTTTTATTATTCTCTCTCTCTCTCTCTCTCTCTCTCTCTCTCTCTCACACACACACACACACACACACACACACACACACACCATGGATGTTTTGAATCCTTCATTTTATATTGCACTGTTTTCTCACATTCTGGAATCTAATTATCAACCAAATCTCAATATTTTCATGTTTCTCGATACTATTTCTAATTGTTCTCCCCTGTCATCCATTGTATTGCTAGAATGTTGCAGCTGGTTTCCAGCCGCTAAAGTATTCATCATACCTATTCCATTTCACAAGTACATATCATTTTACGGTTCCTTGTTTTGGTCTTAAGATTTGTTTAACCTTGTACTTTTCCAGTTCGTAAACGGTTGGATCACCTAGAACCAATTGCTTGATTTTAAAGTGACGTTATGACGGTAGGCATTTGCAAAAATTGTGTTGTATTTTGAAACTCTGACTGTTTCACCTATATTAATTAAAATGAAGAAGCTCAAAATGTATCTGTTATCAGTAAACCGATTAAGTTAATCAATACATTTGATTTGTTTTCTTTTTCTCTCCTTTTTGAATCTGTTTTAGGGCTATTAATCTTTGTTAAGAGTTACTGTATCCTTCAAATATCTTTGGTAAAACGTTAATCTATTTTCAGTTTCCTTGCTGTAGAGTCAAATATTTTTACATTCTTATCTGAAGGATTCTGTTAAACCGCTTCATAATAGATGCCTTTTTGTAAGCAGACTTGAAAAGTATTCAGTAACTTTCATTTTGTAAAACTATTTTCCCCATTAATCTTATCTTTCCAGGCTTTCGATTTTTGGTGATTTCTCTAAAAGAGTCGTGTATATCATTTCCCTTTTCTATGTTTCACGGAGACGTATTTTGTGAAGACACATATCACTATCAAAATGTATTTTTATTGATTGTTTGTAGTTTATATGGTAATAATGTTAGCCTGTCGCTGGTATCAACGTGACTAACACAGATCCTTCAATATGGACATATACATCTCTCTTGCTTTCTTGATGTGTTATAAGACTGTTACGTCAAAGACTCCTTCAATTCGTCGTATTTTATTTTATTTTGTTGCTTTCATTTTAAACGCTTTAAATATTTCCAGAACCTCTCTGAAAACTGCTGAATGCAATAGAGTATGGTTTGGTGTCATTATTAACATTGTGAAAAAAATAATTCTATTTAGTGACACACTTTAATTGTCTTCATAGTGTTATAGTTCCAATTTTTATAAATTGACCGCGTTTTCTACAATCTGATTGGATGTAAACGGTCACGTGATACAGATCTGGAATTTTTAACACATCGATAATTTTGGAGACTACTTATGGTTCCCTGTTTCCAGGTCATTTTATGTGACGTTTTATCTATATCAACGCATATAATATGTCTCCTGTTTTAATAATTTACAAAAGTTGATTGATATTATGTATGTCTGTAATTTTTGTAAATTTTATTCATGACTGTAATTTGTAGTGACTATCTATAGCTAAATTTTGTGTACGTGTATAGGTTCTATTTGAAGATATTAAGAGTTACAAGATTGCGTGGGATCTATAAATAGCTTACTAATAATAATATTATATTAGTAGTAAAAATGTTGACAAGTTTGGGGTTGTTTCCCATTGGACAGGTCTGTCAGGTGGGTTTCTTAGAGGAGTTAAGTAATTTTCAATTGACTGGGTTAGGTCAGATGGGTTCTTTTATTAAGTCGGAAATTTGCGAAAGTCATGTAACTTGTAGTAGCAAAATGCATTTTCACCCTTTTGCTTTTATGTAAGTACGTGGAGCTGGACCGACCGTCAGCCTTGTTTGTTAAGTTCTTGTTGTAACACCAGTCTTCAGATTATTTAATGCCGTATTTAGATATTCGAGAGGAACATCTGTTTGAACTATTCATTGGAATTACAAAGTGCTCATTGGACTAAAATATTTTACTGGGACTATTGTGAATTATTCAAAGGAGTTCTGGACAATGCCACTTTGATACATCAGGAGTGTTAACAGACCAGTGCATTCTAAGATATGAAATTCATTCGGAACATTCGATGCTTTTGGACTTGAAGAGAACTTTTTGGGGATTATTTTTTTTATTCAATTCATAATACTGTAAGTTCCTCTTACGTTCTTATTTGGATAATTAATTAATTGTTATTTTATTTTAATAAAAAAGACCTTGTTGGTTTTGCTTCTTTTTGTTGCTTAGTGTATGACCATATAATCGCAATAATTGATATAAAATAGTTCTCGTATACGTACACACAAAATGATAATGCACAAAAAATATTAGTAATCCAAAAATGTTGCATCCCTATGTCAGAACACAAAATATAAGTGGTTGAATGATTTTTGTGATTTTAATTTTAGTTGTTCTCGAGTCCCTTATATGAGATTTTAAAATTTCAACAAATAATTTATCCATCAAAGTCATTTGCTAAGTACTAAAGAAATATAGCTATAAAATAAAAGCATCAAAAGCGACAACAACAATAATAACAACGACGATTAATATCATGATAACAATGATGATTAGAAGCATTATTATTATTATTATTATTATTATTATTATTATTAAAGAATTAAAACCTTCACCATTTAAAGAACAAACAATAATGCAGGAATTTCAGCGGCAATAATAACAAAAAGAACAATGATCATGATGATAAAGATTTACATCAAAATGAGATTATATAGAAGCAGTTTTGTCTGTTATTCTTTTCCGAACAAGACTGCTTGCTAAACAACATGTCAGACACTATAATATAATATTTACATACACTGACCATGCTGGAGATATACTTATCTATTAGAAAAGGAATTAGCCTTTGGACACCACAAGAAGTCTGGGGGTTTTGAGCCACATTAATGTGGGGATTTTTTTTTTCAGGTGTCAATGAAAATCCGGAATGAGCGTCCCGTGAACGTACCATTGTGCAACAGCACGTGTTACAATTGGTGGAACGATTGTCGAGAGGAATATACGTGCTTAAATAACTGGGGCAAAGGATTTAATTGGACCAGTGGTATGAATATGTTTCCTGATACTTTTCGATTATTTTTATTCAAAATATTAGTTTCATTCTTTCAATTTCTCAATATATGGAGTTTGATAGAAAAGGTGAAACGTATATTAGTACTTGTCGCAATATGCTAGATTAGATTAAAGGCGATACATGTTCAACCATGCAAAATTTGGCTTCATATACATTTTTCATTTAAATAATTTCAGATATAATGAAATAGTTATATGCATATCCCTCGAAAATACGTCTCAAGCTTTCGGATAGGATGGCCAGGATGTTGTGATTAGAAAAACCACTGTTTAATCAGAGGATTAGGTGCTGGTCAAATTGCACTCCTCAATTACGGTAGAGCTCATTTACAAAAGCTCAAAAAAAAAAACCATCTCCAAGGAAACAGATTTAGCATCGATTATTGTCTTCTTTTTTTTTGTCTTTCTTTTGCTCTTGCAAAAATAGTTTCAGCTGAAGAGTACACGACTTGGTTCATCTAAACTTGTTTGATACCCTTTGTTGTAATTATTGATTAGATATAGTCGTAGGTTACAAATTTGGTAGTTTTCAGTCATACCATATTGGAGACTGTCACCCATGTGTTTTGGATGAAATTGTTTCGCAATTTGTTCGTAAGTGTTCCATTTGAAATTTTTTAATTTGCAGGGACTAATCAGTGTCCAACATCTGCTGCATGCAGATCATTTACGGAAGTGTTTAAAGATGCAACAACTTTCTGCAACCAGATTTGGGATTTCGCCTGGCAGGTTGTTCCGGATAGTCAGCCCTGTATGAAACTCCAATTTAATGGAAGTAATCCGAATGATGCTGTTGCTAAGTGGAAAGCGAATCAATTACCAAATAGGACGAATTCAAAAAATGCAGATATGGCTGTAATTTCTTTGGTGGCAGTTCTCCTTATAATGATATAAGTCTGAAACTGCATATATTATTGTTCCATTCAGGGGAGTTGACCCTGCACGATGCTCCAATTTTATAGCTGCAATCTGTGTGAAACTATTACTAAGCGGAAGACCAATCTGTTGGAAAAGAATAAATGTGATTGTATTTTATCTTGTGCAATGCTCTGATGTATTCTTTATTCAGAAAATATTGTAATGGTTACTTTTTACCAGATTATAAGAGAAGCTCTCTTAAATATCAATAACATAAAAAAAATCAAGGCATGTCAAAGAACATTGGTTCTGACAATAAGTCGTGTTTAATTTATTCAAACGTAATTGTATTTTTCTAAACACACATTTATAACTAAGCGATAAATCGTTACATTATCTTTTGAAGAAAGGTACTATTGGAGTGATGAATTGGCTTATATGTCTGAGCAAAGTTTATTTTCAGATTTACTCTCTGCCTTCATTCAGTGTTAATTCATACATTTTATTGATTTTTTAAAATCAACTCACAGATGTATGCGTACAGGACCTAAACGTTTGTTATCTACATTACCATTTGGTCATTTAAGATTTCAGAAAAGTTACTGTTGAAATAAATCTTCCGACAAGGATCATTAGTTCAAAATAGTTTTCTTATACCCTTTCCAAAAAGATACATTATTTTATTAACTTGCAAGCGAAGGCTACTAACATGGATTATTTAAAACAAGATTTATTTAGCAGCAAGTAAGTAGCAATAAAAGCATAAAATCAATGAACGTATTGAACAATGAAATTTAAGTGGATATTTCTGTGTGGAAATGTGGATTTTTAAAAACTAAAATCTAGCCATTTCGTTAAAATGTTTTAAATACAATATTATAAACGTAAATCCTTGATATTAGTTTTATACGTAAAAGTAACCATTTTCTCTGTTGATCTTTTTCTGGTTTATATCTTCCAATTATTATTATACGGGTTCCCTTTGTTTTTGTGGAAAGTCTGCGTTAACTCCCCGCATTATGCATAGATAGATAGATAGATTGATTAATTAATTGATTCATTGATCAATCGGTCGATTTCTTATTGATCTCTGTTGCTAAGCTTTAAAAAACGGCAATGCATATAACAGAATAGTACGTAAGCAAAGAATTAAATTTCTGCCTATAATTTCATATTTATGCCAAGTGTCTCTATAGTTATAACGACCACGAATAATGTTCTTGCACATTAAGTTTTGTTGTAAATTTTATAAAAAAATTAATAAAATAAACAAGAACAAAACAAATCACCACATTTTAAACAGCAGCAATTTACCTTAATGATGACATATCCTATCTGTATCTAAAATTCCTCTTTGTTTATCTTTTTCTAGTTCTTTGACTTTCTTTTTCAAGATGGATTCGAGATTTAGAATTGAGCCAAATAATACATAAAACGTTATGAAACATCGCCGATTCAATACAAGTATAAACTAGAGTGATATCATTTTTAATATTTTTCCCGATTCTCTACCCTGGAAAATGGTGGGTCATCTCAAAAGATCTAGGAGATATACGCTGAGTGAGAGTCGTGTAAGGGCCTATACAAACAAATATTAAATAATGCTGCTACCGCATCATTGTGGTTTCCGCTTTCAAAAATGGGCAGCGTGCAAAAATCACGACGTAGAAAGGTTTAAAAAATAGCGCGTAATTATTGGTCTTTTTAAAGTACTAAGTCTGTAACCGGACGAAATACATGTGTAGTTTTTAATATTGTTCGTCCTGCGAGTTTGAAGATGACCATGACATAACTAACTGGTTTGGTTTATGTAAGTACACAAGTGGATGATCAGGCCAATTCGTGATCTGAACTGCCTGATGTACACTTGATAGAAGATGCCGCTTGGGTTTGCTTGATGAATAGAAGACGTGCTACAGTTTTGAGATTTTAGGCTGCATGCATACTTTCTAGGCACCGATGGTGAGTTCGTTACCTTAGTCATCTTGCAAGGTTTCCGACCACTAAGGTGGGATCACCGTCAGCAATGGTATGCGAACCAGGGTTAAGGTGTGAGACAGCCAATGTTTAGTGCACCTTCTATAGCTCCTTCTTGGTGTTACTGGGGTGAACAGTGTGATCATAAATTGGTTGCTCCATCACTGAGGGGACTGCCAAGTTTTACTGCAGCTTCGGTCCACTGAAAACGACTTTGTGCCATGAAGCGCCTGTGTGCAGGTCTGCAGCGACAGCTCCCAGTTTACTTATACCTGCTGCTCACCCATCGTTACAGGACTTGAATGTATCAGATGTCGGGGGAGGTGAGTAATATCATGACATGCGCGTGAGTTGGATTTAAGTGAGAGAAAGTTGCACCGAGTAGCCCTCGCTCTCTCGTCCAGGCACGACGATGTCAAAACGTCTTGAGACAAGTCCGAATGCAGTGGAAGACCATCATTCATAATGCACCTGAACTGATGCCTGCGCTCTCCACACAGCTCTTGCCATCTGTATTCACAAGCGGGGAATGAGCATATCTGCTTGGCCGCCTGATCCACCAGAAAAGACTTTCAAGAGAGAGCCGTTCAATTTTTGTTTAATTTAGCTCACTTTACAAATTACCCATAATTAGCCTTTACATCTATCCGCATGGCTGTATTATTTATTCATTGTTCAACTGTTCGGACTATCTAAGGAACTGGTTCATTTTTATCTGTCATTTCTATTTTTTATTGCAATGTTTTTTGCATATTATCTTAATATCTAATTTTAATCTGCGACATTCAAATAATATTTTTAAAACAATTAAAATTAATATAATTTACAATTCATAATTTGTAAACATCGCTTGAAGAATAAAGGTCGTTTGTGCTGTGTAATATTTCTATATTCCTCTAATAGCTTCTCACTAATTACAAATCGTCAACGAACACGAAACAGCATCTGATAATCCAGTTAATAAAGCCCCGCCTCCTGGTTTCTTTGTTAGGATAATGTTCTCACATTCCGTTTTATCAGCAGCAATGTAATACAATACAAAATTACACTTTATACAAAGTTTACGTTCTATAAAAACGGAACTATTCTCGTCGAATTTTCCGTTGTCTTTCTGAACACGTGGAAAACGTTTGGACAGAGTTTAGTTAGTTGTATGGGTGTATGCGATCATGATCGACCAGTTGCATTCAGGAAGCAGCCGATGTTATGTGCAGAATTATATGCAAATTCACCATCCCGTTTCAACTCCCGCCCTCAATATATCGTCAACGAACATAACACAGCATCTGATGGTCCAGTTGATAATGCCTCGCCTCCTGGTTTCTTGGTTAGGATAATGTTCTCATCTGCATTTTTATCAGCAAATTCACCAACCGCTCCGGTGGCCGCCCCCAATACAACTTAATGACTTCAATAAATTATTCAGTTTCTGTATTTTCTAATATCTTATAAAATATACAGTACATATTGACCTTGTACTGTTAGATTGCACTTTAATTCTTATTTTAAGTTATAATATTTTTGTACGTCCTTTTCACTTCATTTTTGGTTTCTTTACATTATTTTGGATTGAGATTCGTTCATCTTTGCTTTAATTTTAATTCCTAGTGAATCTTCGTTTATTTGCTATCATATGTAAACGACTGTTTGTTATTGTTTGTGTGCGTTTCGTACAATGGTGCGGACCGTGGGACAACAATGGCTTAATACCATTAAGGCGAGGTTTACATCCCCACCTGTTCTTGCTTATGCAGACTGCAACTTTCCCTTCATATTACACACTGATGCTTGAATCAACGGGCTTGGTGCAGTTCTATATCAGAAGCAAAATGGAGTTGATAGGGTTATTGCCTATTGCCTAACAGAGGCCTCAGACCCTCAGAAAGTCGGTACCCAGCTCATAAGCTGGAGTTCCTGGCACTGAAATGGGCAATCGTAGAAAAATTCCACGATTTCCTGGTTTCGAATACGTTTGAGGTCGTCACAGACTCTAACCCCCTGACTTACGTCACGTCATCGCCACAGCCAAGTTAGATGCATCGCTGGTTAGCCTCTCTGGCTAATTTGGATTTTACAATCTTGTATAAACCAGGCAAACTCCATACATGCGCCGATGGCCTCAGTAGAAGACCACAGGTCTTTGCTGATATGGTCGAGATCATAAGCATGGCAGCTGAGGTGTTAGTGCCGTTTGCAGAATGTATTGTTGCTGAGAGTTTGTCCTCTTTCGGCCGAAGAGGTCAAACCTCAGACTAATCCCACCCCAGTCTGTTGCGCTAGCCAGAGTTGTTGGCCTAGTATGAAGTGGTTTCCGCCCGAGGGAGGAAGCACTCCGTCAAGAGATGTTGGAAGTGCAGAAATACCTGCGAGAGTGGAATCGCCTGTTCCTCAACAAAGATGGTATTCTGTATCGAACCGCTTTGCTTGACGGTCAACAAACTAAGCAATTAGTCTTGCCCCCGAATCATAGACAGCAGGTCCTGAAAGGCATCCGTGACGATGTAGGTCATCAGGGCAAGGACAAATGTCTGTGGCTTGCAAGGCAGCGCTTTTACTGGACCGGGTTAGGGAAGGATCTTGAATCTGCCATTGAGCACTGTGCTCGCTGCCTCTTGAGAAAGGGACCTATTAAGATTGCCGAGTTAATCCCAATGCAGACAACACACCCAATGGAGCTGGTGTGCATGGACTTCTTATCACTTGAAGGTCTAAGGGTGGCTTCGAGCATATTCTTGTGATCACAGACCATTTCACCAGGTATGCTCAAGCTGTTCCCTGCCACAGCAAGACGGCCCAGACAACAGCAAAGGCCCCGTATGAGAACTTCATTAAGTTTTATTCTTTGCCCAGAAAGGCCCCAAAGCGACCAAAGCCGAAACTATGCAAGTTAGTGGGAGTAACCAAATCTCGTACTACTCCATATCATATTATGGGGATGGGTTCAGCTGAGCGTTTCAAGCAAACCCTGTTAAAATGCTTGGTACACTGGAAGCCGACCAGAAACTGGACTGGAAATCGTACATCGGACCAATCGTCCAGGCCTACAATGCCACCAAAAGTGATGCCACTGGGTATTCACCCCATGTTTTAATGTTTGGTTGGCATCCCAGGCTAACTGTCGACACCTCCATCACGGAAACGATGGTACCAAAGATCCGGCCGGTTACGTGCAGAAACTTCAACAACGCCTGCTATATGCTTACAATGTGCTGCTGAAGAGGCCGGGAAACAGGCTGCGCATAACAAAGATGTTTACGACCGAAACGTTCGAGTCTCCAAGCTAGAAGTCAACGATCGTGTACTTGACAAGAAAGTTGCATTCTAGGGAAAGCATAAACTGACCGACCACTGGGAACACCACCCTTATATAGTCAAGGAGATTCCCAACCCTGACATACCAGTCTACAGGGTACAGCGGGAAGATGGCAAAGAAAACCAGAGAACCCTTCACAGGAATCTCTTGCTCCCCTTTAACTTCCTTCCACCTTCCCCTAGCTCTCCTAGTCCAAAAAAGTCCAGAAAGACCAAACCCCAATCAGTACCAGCAACTCCAGATCCCCATGCTCAAGCCCTGTCCAGCGACCCCGGATCCAGTCCAGAACACTCAGATTCTGAAGTGGAAATGTATACCTATTCCCTTTCCATGCCTGACTATAGGCCAGATCCCAAGCCCCAGCTTAACAGACTCAGAAACCCCTAGTCAGTTCCCACTGAGACAGTTGGTTCCCCTTTACAGGAAACCATTTTAACCTCTGACCGGTAGAGTGCCTGCGGTCTGTCTCTGCACGATGTTTTAATCGCCAAAAGAGAGGTTGCTCTGACTATCCCTGCATCAGAGACTTCGTCTTCGGTAACACCGACAGAGAGTATGGAGGATACCGACCCTCGGTCGGGTAATACTCAGTGTCCACCTACACCAGCACCCAGGAGGTCTAGCCGAGTCAGCAAACCACCTAAGAGGTATGGGGAATGGATATCGCCTTTAGTCGCGGCATTTGAAGACAAGGACCGATATAAAGCAATTATTTTTGTCTATAAAAAATATTTAAAAAAATTTCTATTCAATATTGCACATTATGCTATATATTTCTAGTATTTCAGGCTAATTAATAGTTGATATTTCTATTTAATTTCAGTTTCATGAAGAAAGGCAATATTCTTAGTTATGTAATTTGTAGCTAGTATAATATAGCATAATAATTATTTTTGTGGAGCAGTTACTATATAATAGCGATTAAATGTGATGGTAGTGATCTTCCGGGGAGAATCGGGTGGGTTCGAATCCTACCGGAGCTGATCTACTAATCAGTCACGGTAGTATCACTATGGCAGATAAGAAGGGTATATAATAACAAAAGTTTGTTCTTGTAAGAGCATTAATGTGATATCTTCTTGTGATTTTAATTTGATTTTATTGTTAGAATTTTATTAAATGTCGGGACACAGTTTAACCCAGAGCGGAAGTATGTAAACCACTGTTTGTTATTGTTTGCGTGCGTTTAGTATTTTGATGTTACATATTCAGTATTGTGATGTCCCATGTCCATATATATGTTGTTCTGTGGTACGCATGGTGAGTAAGTAATGAGTTGCTTGCATTGCACGTGTCTAACACGCAACCGCAGATTATATTAACAAGTTCCCTGTTCGATTGTTCACTCCTCCAGCGACTCTCCAGGAGTCAACTTCAACTTTCGAGTGCAATGTTACTCAATACTTTGCAAATTGTATCGAAGAAAATGACTATTACATATCAAAATGCTACACGGCGCTAATCTTCATCTTCATGGTATTCATCTTCATGTTCTTCATTATCTTCATCTTCATGGTCTTCATTTAGTCATCATCAAGTCTGATTAAAATATAAGAAACCACGGAGAAATAACGTTGTTATTTCTCCCAAATACCGCTACACCTATTACACATATCTTTATTTTCAGTGATAGGTGTGTTGTAATTTAGGCATAGCATTTCAGAGTAAACCACTTTGATCTATATATCTTGGCGAGAAAATCGAAAACAGAGTGAAAGTTCTAACATATATAGAAATTACTATTTTCATTATTAAGCTACTAATTTAATAACTGAGTTTATTTATTTACCGTCACGTACATTTTTGGTTGCAGTTCTTTGAATTTCATTTTGTTCAGTTTTGCTACTTTTTATATTTCGGTATGACACCCAACCCTCCATGACCTTTTCATCTCAAGCGTCATAAGTTCGTGTGCTTTTTTCTCAATCAGATTACTTCCATTTAGGCATTATGGGACTATGGACGAAGTGAAAGATTTACTTACCTCCAAAATTGAAGAGCTTCACAAAGTTCGAAAACTACTGACCTCCGAAGCTGAAGATCTGACAATGAAAGTGCTCCAAGGAGCATACATAATTTTACAAAAACATATGCTTAACCCACTCATATGAAGAATTTTACTTAACTTAAATTACAGTCAAGACATATTAGATTAACATTTGCAAATCATCACAACTAAAAAATGTGAAAGGGACAAAGTGTTTGGAACTATTTTGTTAGACTCTTAATCTGCATGGCCTCCAAACTGGACAGCGTAGGGTTAATATCCAAAATTGGATAGTAAATCGTCAGATGGCAAGGGCGCTAACTTAGCGGTGATTTTGCAGAGTGTTTTAAATCATTGCTAGAAAATTTAAATAGCATTTAAATAGTAGCATAATTACATGCAGGTGACCTAAATTATTTTCAAATATAGTTATTGGTTTTCCTTATCTAATGGTGTCTCGGAAATATAAAAAGGCGCTCAAACTGTCCTGGAGTAACTAAGCCAACAGCTTCGCAGTATGTCATAAGCGACTTCAACTATAATTTTGCAAATTAGTGATGTTCTACTTCAGTCATTTACTTGATAAAGTCCTCCGGTATAATCGGTTTATCTTTGAAGGAAATCTATATAATACTAAGAGACCACAAGACTTACATTCAGATGATCTATTTGTTTAAATACTAAGAGACCACAAGACTTACGGGCAGATGACCTATTTGTTTAAATACTAAGAGACCACAAGACTTACAGACAGATGACCTATTTGTTTAAATACTAAGAGACCATAAGACTTACAGGCAGATGATCTATTTCTTTTTAAAATACAGCTGATCGTCTGCATTATTCAGATGGCTCTAAAGAAATGGAAAATGCGTTAAAACTGTCATGTGGTAACAATACGAACCCCCCCCCCCCAAACAACTTCACAGTAATTCGTAAGAGATTTAGAAAACAAATACAAATAGCATTACGGAGGTCCTTGTGATCATAATCTCCAAAAAGAGGCTTATCTCAAATATACAAGGTCTATTCTTGGTTGACATGCAAGTTAGAATTTTTAATAAAACATTAGATCACATAAATGCACACTTTTCAAGGTCTTTTTTATTTTGGACGGATCACGTAATACATAAACAGGTACTATGCTGTGGCACTTACCGAGTACACACAGTAGCACTTCTTCACTGATACATTATGCAAGTTCTGAACTATACAATAAACACATTTATATTAATCGTCTCCGACAGTACATAATCCAAAAATTTAATACAGCCACTTTAGCAAGAAAGTAGGTAATTGCAACCACAATTACTTGTAATTAGTGCTAACATAAATGGCAAAGGTTAAGGGGCGCACTACAGATATTACGTACTTCTAAGAGAGTGACAGGTCAAATTGAAATAATTAGCATTCGCAACATGCACAATGGAGAGAATATTGGCATACCTCTATGCTATTTCCTTGTACTGTGGCTGAAATTTCTTTACATATTGTACTTATGGAACTGTACATGATCTAAGCACAAACCTAACCATAAATGGCTGTTCCCATGTGTTGGAAAAATCAACCTGAATTAGTCTAAAGTAGACTATTTATAGTAATTATTACAATAGGGAACATAAAATTTGCCAGATTAGGCAGTACCAGGTTCTGAACGTGCAATCGAGGAATTACAAAAAATATATAAAATAAAATAAGTTATTCGCTTGTTTTTTTCTCCAATTTACCTTTGAAATCCAGAAAGTGAAAATGACAAAGTGGACCTTGTACTTCTTTCATACGAGCACATCTGAAGTAAGGCCAAGCTGTATACTCTATAAATCATATTACACCCATCAATCATACACCAAAATAAAGGGATTTAAAAGTTCTTTTAACAACATCTAAGATATAAAATGTCTTATTTATATAACCACGATAACCAGTGCGGAAAACCTGGGAAATTCTTTTTCTTTAAAAATCGGAAGTGTGCCAAGTACGAAACTGTATGAGACCCACCTAATCGACACAGATTTCATGACCATATATGTAACAATGTCTAGGAAACTGTGCTACATGTAAATGCAAAGAAAAGAAAAAAATATTCAAAAGGAACATGAAAATAATATAAATAATTTCTGCCTACATGTACTTGCTGCCAATGGCGAAACATGAACGCACTCGTCAAATGTCATGACTGATTATACAACTGTCTGTGCTAATACCTATCTGGATGATCGTAGGTGGCACCCACAAAGGTCAACCTATCATTGAGAGATAACTCGAAAAGTTTGATCAGGGGTCACTTGTAATCTCGCACATACAGTGCGATGTGTCTTCGCACATTTTCTGTGCTAAAGTAACATTGATGACTTTACAAAAGTGTTGGTATAAAGCAATTTGATATACAAATTGTTGGTATATCAAATTGTGATCCGCCCATGCCGTATGGATACACATATAAATATGGTTTCAACCGTATGCAGTTTATTCTATACTCTATATCGGTGATGAATTTCTACTTATTAAACATCACTGACATAAGGAAGTAACGAGAAAAAATATTTTTAATAATCCTTGCTTTCGAAATAAAGTGAACACGGTAATCAATTTCATCGAAATTCCCTCTGCTATCTCTCTCTCTCTCTCTGTCTCTCTCTCTCTCCTTTTCCTTCGGACGGTTTGACTTAACTTTGCCATCATCCATAGGTCTAGACATCGTCTTATAACACAAGCTAAATTCCCGAACGCTCGTATTTTTGTGGATTTAATCTTTTAATATTGCATTACAGGCCCCCCCCCCCCTTTAATAATTGTTTTTTAAACGCCAACAATATGTCAGTCGCGTGCTCCTGGGATCGAACGATTGGTAACTTTTCACAAGTTGATCGAAAGATTGTCCGTACTCCTGTCCGGCCACTGTCTCTATTAAGAATACACGGCTAAAGTAATTTACATGAACTATACCAGCGGTGCTGTTATATCAGTACATTCGCACTTATGAACAGACAGATCAAAATTAGTGTACACGCATTTAACAGAGAATTTGTTAAGTATCTGAGCATTTTAAATCATTCCTGTTCTATTATCGTAAGAGGTATTAATTTTGCCGAGCGTGGGAAACCCCGTGTGTTATTAGGGATCAATTTGTCACAGGTATTTTTGCCTGGCTTGACACGTAATACGGTGATGACTAAATTGTGTTAAGTTACTGTGTATACTGAAATTTTACACCTCAGCTGACTTAGTGATCTGTAATTAAATCGTTGTTGCGATAATAATAACAATGAGTGATTATGCGCTTGCCATGGAATCTCATATAACTAAATTAGCTCATCAGCGACTAGATGCAATTAAGAAATATATTCCAGTATGTGATTCTGTTAAACAGGAGCTACAACAGCGCCAGGAAGCTCAAGTGGAATTTACAGAGGGTATTGGACAGTCACAAAAGCCACCAAAGATCTTCTTCCATTGTTGGAACAAACCGCTAAAGCAACTGGAAAAATAGCAGAAAGAACACCCCCCCCCAAAAAAAACCTAAAAAGATTCTACGAGAGCTTCCAGCTGAAATAGCTGCTGCTCAACCACAATTACAGGAAGTAATGGAGGGTATCGATCATCTCCGTGATGAGATCGGTAATATAAGGGATCTTGTTGCACCAGAACCAGAACCAGAACCTGTTAAAAAAAACCCCACCTGCCCAATTTACCAAAGAAGGTCATAAAATACTTCGAGAAAACCATTTTGCTGTTGTTGCAACAGGATATCCAGATATCCAACTTGTCGTGACCTATTAGATCCAAAGACCGTCGATGTTTCCAAAAGAAACTGGACTCGTTTCGTGTTTCGAAAGTACCATGCTATAAATCAAATCAGCGGTGAATACAAGGATAAATTTGAAGATTTTGAGAAACAAGTCAAAGAAGCAAGAAAAACGCCATTACCTGGAGATATATCATTCTCCAAACAATCACCATTCAGACCACTGCGTATTGAGGAAGAAGAAGCAACCGGAAGTGGCCTTGCCACTCGCGATTGACGTCGTAGTAAACAAGGTGGTAATGTGATCGCTGAATCGCCCGTGATTCAAGATAAACCTTGATTCAAGATGTGGATTCTTGTCTGCAGATATCTCAGCGTGATTTCTCAACGCTGTATCTTATCTATTACTTTTCGTTGGAACACCTCGATTTGTTCAGACAATCTGTCGTTGATATACATGTGCGAGCTACTGTTAATGATATACTTGCTGGTCCTGGTGGTTACAGAACAATTGCTGTTATACTATCGGACAAAACGATGTTGCTTAAAGGTGTTGGCGGACAAATGAAAGTCGTTGATGCTTCCGTTGAAAACATATGTTTTCCATACACGTGTTTTCCAAACATGTAATTAGATTATTCATGATGTAATAATATCACATCATAACGTCAATGTTACTCTGACACCCAGTCAGATTAAAAAGCTGCAATCGGCATCAAAGAAGAATTCTGGGGTAAAAATGTCTCTGAAATCAACAGCATTGCAAGGCCCAAATAAATTATCGTTGACTTAACTGCAGCTCAAAAACTACAATGACGCCAAGAAATAAAAAACTTGATCTTTCTGCGAATGAGATCAGCGACACAGCAAAGACCAGCGGTATAGTTCCACTTCTTGTGGCGATGCCAGCGCTGATTACCGCTGAAGCTCCAGCTATTGCAAAAGCAGCTGCACTTGGTGCCGTTGGAACAGCTGTCGGCATGGCATTGAAAAAGACAACCGGACAAAGATTAAAGACCTAAAAAAAAAGAAATAGACGGGGTCTAATATTGCCAGGAATGTTGTACGGTCAGGGTCGGAGACTGCCGGGGATGCTTCAGGTAAAGCTCCCCATGTCCAGTTTTGATTTACTTGATTCTGCTCTGCGATTAAACAAAGAAAACTTCAGAGGTGTTTTTTTCATGCGTGATCAGTTACCGGAAAAACCAAACCGTGTTGAAACTGATATCATTAATCTGGATGACCGTTCTGGTGTAAGTACTCATTGGGTTGCATACGCGGTTGATCTACGTGGTGTTGTTTATTTCTATTCATACGGATTGGGGCCACCGAGAGAATTCAACATTACCAGCACTCACAATAACGGATCCACCAATATGTGGTCCAGAAGTACTTGCTGTACTTAACACTGTGTCAAGGTCACCAGCGCCACTTCATAAAGTAGTTCATCAATATACCGCCCGTCGTTTTAAACAGGTTAATAGTTTATAGTGGTAGATATTTACGGAAGATCTGCTAAAAGCAAGGTCCAGGGTGATGTTGATCTGTCAGCGTATGTAACACGAGATGAACTTGCTGATCTTTTGCATCTCGCTGGGGTTGATCCGGATGAAGTTGTTGGTTTTCAAGATCAACATGGGCGGCTAAAGACGAGCAATATAAAATGGGTTGATATTATCCTGCGAATCTCAGGCGCGACCAATGATAACATCGTGGTATTTTCTGATGGTAGAAAAATTAAAGACTCAAGCGTGTCCACAGGAGAGATTTTTAAACGTGTTGTTAAAGCCGGCAATACAATGACACCGCGATAAGAAGCTTGTTAGTAAGAATCACTAATGGATTGGCCAATTTCAGATCTGAAAATAATAATAATCATGTAACCGTGCTTGATAGTTTTCGCAGAAACAACGCCGAGAAAACCACAAAGATTACCGCTGGGTAGTTCATACGACTACGTTCATCGACGCGGTATACACAGTAGTGTCTAGATCTGCAACATGGTCATAACAAAACAATTTTCCATCAAACATACCGCTGAGGTCATCAGGATGTACAGGCTCTCCGTGTTTAGCGCTTGTTTATACTGTTTAACCTGTTTGTAGTGCCGCTAAATTTAGGATATTTACGACATATCTATGGCGTCATTCCATCGATAGCTTTTCCGGAACCGCCTCAGTCGTGTTAAATCAAAATACCGAGGAAACCTTCATATTGGATCCAGGAGACAAAACCCTAACGGCAGCGACGTATTGCTGGTGTCTGGAATTCGTCGGGAAAACACCTCATTTGGTAACTTAGTATACAACATAATGAATCACTCACAGTCCTTTCAGTACAATCAATCGTGTGCATGGAAGGCATCACTGTCGCTGTTGTTGTCGGCGTTGCTGGTATCCTCAATATCATCGCGAAAAAAATATCTACATGTGGCGGTAAATAATTACATGAACACAGAAATAACGTACGCGCGACGTATGCGTGCATAAATATATTATCGATACTGTCAGCGGGGTTAAATGACGGTGCAATATCAGATAATGAATTTGCTCTAATTAGAGATATTTATTATCAGTATCGCAAAAACGCAACAATACCCGTGTCGACGTTGCCAACGCCACATTTAAAATCCGCCGTATAGATAATAATGACAGCAAAAATAACCACACGACTGGAACAGATCATTGGTAACACAATGATATCAGCGACGTCAACGCAGCCTGAATTCGATATTGGTTTTCCAACTCCGATTACGACGCCTGTTGGTCGGTCACTTGAGATCACACTGGCACAATGACAACTTTATTACAGTTGGTCAAATATCAGAAAATTCATTTGGTGGATGAAACGCTAACAATTCGCTGGTATTTGCGCATGAAACCAAGCTTGATGAGCGTGAGCAGACTGTCCCGGACTAGAAAGCCGTCAGCGTACCAACAGGATCATATCAAATCGAAGAAATCAATGATGAGCTTCAGCGTAGAATCAAATCTATAACAGGAAAAGAATCAAAGATCACTATCAAAGTACATGAGCCAACATTGAGCGCCGCCATTGAAATATCAACGCCTGATTATGCCGTCGACATATATAAGTCGTCGATCAGATCCGTGTGGAGATGGCCGCTGAAAGCGCCATTTTATGTTCGACCACCACAACCTGCGCGATCTGATTATTTGACAGACTAAAAAGCATTCATGAAAGAACCAGAATATAGATACAGTTCTGACAGACAGTGATATAGGAGGTATGCTTGGAGTAGCTGAATTAGATGTCCCTGGAGAGGTTGACTCAGGTGTCCGCCGTTACCTGTCATGGTATTATGATAGCAAAACACGGACAGTAAGGGAATCGATTATAGTTTCTCCTGAAATAATGACTATAAGAGAATCTATCAAAAGCATAAAAATACAGAAGATAATCTGAGAAAGCTGCTTGAGCAGTATATACTTGAATATCCGAATGATGATCTTAAACGAAGAATCTGAACCATGGGAAATCTGATGCAGAACTCCTTCGAAAAATTATGATAGAAAAAGCAGTTAACAGGGGTGATCATATTAGGAGCGCAAGAGGCGCAACATACAAAAAGACCAATTGCGTATGTTCAAACTACCCCGGTTCAACATCGACAAAAATGCAGGATGGTCTCGATTATATAATTGACGAGCATTTTCCAAAAATCTCTGCGTCATGGGGCAAAGTAAGAAGCCCTACAGATATTCTCCAGTGGGTGGTGGTCGTCATGTATCACCAGGTATTGTCAATATCACATCGACAATTTCTGTAATCTAGTCTGTGACGCAGTCGACGGAAGCTATACCGTGTCCAGGCAAGCATCCTAAGGGCAGGCTTAGCAGGGATATGTTCTTTACAGCTTTTCTCCGGAGGTCCCGCCGGGTCATTTGATTGTGTCGGTGCCCGTTAATCCTGTTTATTTACGATGTCATAATCCGTCGCTGTCACGAATACGTTGTGGTCTAACCGACCAAGACGGTAATTTCTTGGACACGCGCTGTGAATAATTAACTGTTAGTATGTATGTGCGTGACAGGCTGTGAAACAGCTCACGATGAAAAAAGACCGAACAAAAATAGCGCATCAATAACAAAATAAAATAAATAATAAAAAATATCATTTTTTTTTGGTAATTAATTTTTTTTGGGGTGCCGGTGACGTTGCTATTCCACCTTGGTGGATTCGGGAATCCTAACGGATTCCAAATATAAGTTTTTTTTTTAAGCTGTCTCGCACGCGCACCTACAGCCGCTCGAGTTTCATATTGTCGAGACAACTCTGATCGTATTTACTCAATGGCGCTTGCCAGTGGAACAAATTTAGCTATGTCATGTTGTTCGCGTAAATCCGCCAATGACATTTCCATTTCTCTTTGGAGTAATTTGACAAATCTATATTTTGCCGCTAGTGCATATCTGCCCTCTTCACGTCGCTGATATATCATCGCAAAATTGTTGTTGATTTTTTCAACATCAAGTTCAACAGCGAGACCATCTTGCTGCAAATGTTCAATCTCAGAGATAATCTCGTTAATATTTTCTTGGTTCATTATGCAACAACTGTATTTCTTTAATAAAAGATTTTATCGAGACCAATTCGATAGCGTGTTATCGTGATGAATCCATGCGGGGTTTTCTGAGCATGTGCAAAGAAGTTTTTAAACTATTTATGTCCAGGTCGCCGGGACACCAAGTCTGAATAATATTTCGCAACGTCTGTGTGTCGTCACTTTGGGAATCTGAGTGTACCGTTGTGTGATGTAAATGACATCTGTGTTTTTATTTCTGCCCCTTGACAATATTCTCGCTGGATTTGTTTCTTTGTCAAGCATGATATTATCGTAAAACAATAGATTGTTGATATCCCCTTTAAGATCACGAACGGCGCATCATCGATGTCGATGATAAATTCAATAACATCATCTTCAGCCGCTGCGTTTTCATTAAATTCCTTAAGAACTTATAGCATCGTTGGTCATGTACGTATAGCGCTACTGAAGTTTTTCCCATTTGAGCTACCTCATTATTAGCTTGAGCAGGAACTGGGTTTTACCAGATCCAGACGGACCAATTATGATAGCTCGAATGGAATTTGGTAATACTGGATGATACTTGACCAGCGTTCACATAGTACAAATATGGTATTATTTATAGTCATGATTTTTTACTGTGTTCGATGCAAGACGGTCCCGGATACAACCAGGTTAGACACAACCACGTTGAAAAATAACACGCGGGCGCTCACAGGTAAGTGTGTGAGATGCGGCATAAAAAATATAAGTTTATGGCGTCGGATCGCTCTGCGATCCATGGCGGTGATATTGTTGCGATACTCGGAAAATTACCAGGAACGCCTTGGGCTAAGTACAGTATCTACTGGAACGTCGACGATATCATTAAGAACCAGTCCCTGTTGTGTATCCGATCCAGGAATGTCAACCAGTATATTTTGTGGACTGGTATCTGCAGGGTGATAACATATTTGAACATGCAGCGTTGGAAATTTAAATTTGTGAAGCTCAAATAATTTACGTTGAAGTGAATCACGTACAATTTTCCTGGATACAACTATCAGATCATTAGGTCGCCATGAGTTCCAGAAATCAGACATTGGTCTCTCTGGAATTACTGTACGCGTTATTTCATACTGAATATTTTCCGGCTGTAATCTGATTAGTAATTTCAGCCATGGTAATGCTTCATCGCGCGATCGATGGTCATACAAAATTTCTTCGTAGTAACTGACGTAATTTTTTAACCATAAGTGTGGAGATTCTCCTGTAAACGGCGTCCTTAATCGCCGCAGATGATAATTGCCTTGTTTTTCGTGGACACGGTGCATATTTCGTCCCAGATGATGATTTTAGGAATATATTTTTGTCCCATTCGCTCGGGTGTCCAGGCATCACCACGCCATCAAAAGAAACTGTGATACGTGCACAATTTGACAGAACGCTGTTTCATTTCTCTGGCAAGCCGGTGAGTTGGTGTTAACACAATCATGTCAGAGTGGCTAAATAAATTTATTGCACGTGTTGTTTTACCAGAACCAACTGGACCATTAAGATAGACCGTGCTATGTCTCGCAAATGGATCATTCACTGACGGTGTCGATGATGGTTCTGATAATTTATCGTTTCGGTAGCATCAGCCGATTTAGAATAATTACGTATTATTCTCCAATGGCCCCTGCCAGCATTGTAGGTTGCGGTAGCGCAGCTTCTACTGCTGTTGACTTCGTCAACGGCTTCGATTAATGGTTTCACAAGATCCATTTTCGATCGAGTTATATAAAATGAATCCATGGCGACTCTAACAGCATCCCCTGAAAACCGGTTAATCATCGATAACAGGTTTACTGACGGATGTGTGAGCATCGAAGATCTCAAATGAGTGAACTGCGGCGAGTCACCGTCATAGTAGCTGACTATCGTGCCAATATGTGTACCATCTTGCATGATTGTACTTTGCCGCGACATCAATACTCCTCTCGACGTTGTATCTGCCATTACAAAATCAAGTTCTGCTGGGTCCATGATTAATCTTGTTCTGCTGTGTTTATTTTCAGATGGCGCACAGAATGCAAACTTACCGATAATTTTTCTGCAGATATCTTTGTCATCGCGTAGTAACCAGACAGATTTTTCTGGCTTGTATGATGTTACAGTCAGCGACGTTAAAAACAGCTATCTAGCAAATACCGTAATAGCACTATTGGCGCCCAACCACGTTGATTTTTTGCGCAACAATCGTTTAGATTAACACTGGTGTCCGGTTTATTTAAATGACGACCTAACCAAATGGGTATCACAGGATGAATACCATCTGAAAACTCAAATGATTCAATCTCGGCAAATCCGGTAAGATCATTGCTAGGAAGTTGAACGTTTATCGCAACTCGTGCCATTTGTGTGTTGGATGACCGAATCGTTCAAAATACGTTTGACATTCGCCGTATCCAAAAAAATATTAGCTAGATAAAATGCCACATTGTCAACTGAGATCATATCGGCGGAATTATATTTTGTGTTCCAGAGACCACCATGTCCAAACTCGACACAAGATCGCGATATATCGTCGAGAAATTCTTTTGGTGTTGGACGCTATGAAATTTTTTGTTTGCTATATGAGCCAGAACAGACGACGTGGTTAAACAGTTATTGAGTAATTCATCACTGTCACCATCATATTTAACCGCAATCTGTTTCATTGCACATTGGAGAGATTCCTTCCGACAAAGTTTACCAGACGGTAGCACAAATTGATCAAATGTTGATTCATCTGTGGCTGATAAATCTGCGTCGTCACCGTGAAATAGCCAGACTGATACAGGGTCACGCGCACTAATATTATAAATCTCCTCCAAAATATCGCCGTCATAAAATCGTTTTGTTCTTTCCAGCGGAAACTTCTTTACTGGCTGTTATGATCAACTATCGCTATTGGGGCGTCCTTACTACAGAACATGCCAGAATGATACAAAATCTCGTTTGTTATTGTTTTTACCACGATCGGAAACTTCGATGTTTTTTCCAACACTGCGACGTCATTTATTTTAGCACCGTTGGTAAGAGAATCTTCATATTGTGCTATTTTTTATTCTCGATCGTTTAAGTCTATTTCCACGTCTCAAGTTAATAAAATGTTCTCTGACACGTTATGCTACACAATTTAATGTGCCAGTGGCCTCGGTAGAGGCTTTAGTGCTTGCACCACGAATTGGGGCAAGAGCATTAGTATCAGGATTGTTTAAACGGTATAGTGCATAAACCACTGCGGACACTGGAGACACGTTATTGTAGTATGATTTGTCTATTCCGGTAAACGTGCCTGGTTTAGAATTTTTATTTACTGTGACCACGTTGTTATGTCGCCGTGATTCCTTAACAGGGTCGAGTTTATCACGAATAATCCAAGTTGGACCATCTTGGCTGACATGTTCGTAAAATAAATTTTATTCTAAATATGTACTTGCTGTCATCCACAAGATTATTAATAAAAGTCCCTGCTTGTTTGTCGTTCATGGTGGAATCAGCGAAAATACCATCGCCGTTTATCCTAAATGTTGACTGAACATGAACGGCGCTATCTTGTGCAAACTCATTTTTGGCCATTTTGATAAATTCGTGTGACTGTAACTCAAATGGTGGTTGGTTTTGTCACCTTGTAATCTGTCGAAATCAAATCTAGTGGTGAGTTGTGGTTCAATCGCCGATAATCTTTTTCCATCTCGTTCAAAAACTTGTCTCTGTCCTTCTCTGGTTCGATCGCCAATAATCTTTCAATTTCACTCGCGGTTAATAATTCATTTAATTCTTATCGTAAATTTTTGTGCAATTTTCGACCTTGGGAAAGCTGGTTTTATTCCTGTTAGACTAAATTACTGTTCCATCAATTGTTTTGCAACAGTAGAATTAGTCATTAATGTGGTATTTTATATACTTTCTTTAAAATAATATAACATTCCTCTAATTAGAAAAAATAATATACTATAATTATGCCAGCGGCAAAAAATACTTGCAGGTGGCTAAAGATCGAATCAGTAACTCCTTGTGGAAAAAGCTGTCGCGGAGATTATTGTAGTGTTCATATGATAAATATCAGACTTGGCAGTACCGGCCCAAAACCGTGTCTAATATGTGGAGTAGGGGTGCAATGGAAAACACAATTATGTGTCGCTTGTGGGGGACGAAAATATCGCGCGTTGAAAAGATATTTTGAGATAATGAACGCTGATGATAATGTTAAAGGACACAAGAGACTACATTGACAGGTACATGTCCTATTAGAGAAAGTAGAATAATATAATGGAAAAAGTTGAAAAAATTGATCTCGATGAAATTAGATATCATCCAATATTTACTAATTACGAAGCCAATAGAGCTGGGATCTTCAGAAACTGTAGTCGCAAAAAAACCTCTTGGAAATGTCAATAATAGAGGTTACTTTGTAATCGGAATTGGAATTCCTGAAGGAAAAAACCGATTTATTTACGAGTGTTTCAGCTGCATTATCGGTGATGGGTTAGTTATTGATCACGTGAACTCTAACAAACAACACAATATTATTGTAAATATACTGGCCGTCACACAGAGCCAAAATGCAAAAGTGGAAAGAAAGGCAAATAAAAAAAACCTACCACGACCAATTAGATCAACTAATCTTGAAACAGGAGAAATAAAGGATTTTATTTCAACGTCAGCCGCTGGAAAATATTTTCATACTAATCCAAAATCAGTGCAGTTTGTCGCAAATGGTATTTCTAAATCAGCTTTGTCAAAGTTGTTTAACCAAAAAATAAAATTTACTTATATCACACAATAACATTTTTGCTACACTTTTTCATTGAAGCCTCTGACTGACATTTCGATTGCAAAAATAATTTTGTTTACGCCCAAAATTACAACATTGAAACCTAATATTGGTGGGACTGGGGTACCGGGGTCGTCGCTGATTGTTTTTTTTTTTTGGGTCGGCCCCACAGAATCACTCATTATTATTATTACAAGAACGATTTAATTATAGATCACTAAGTCAGTTGACAGTGGCCGAGTGCTTAAGGAGTACGGACAAGCTTTCGATCAACCTGTGAAAAGTTACCTCACGTTCGACCCAGGTGCACGCGAATGACATTGTCGGCGTTTAAAAAAAATTATTAAAGGGTGGGTGTGGGGGGTTCTTGCGATGCATTAAAAAAGATGAAATATCGTTGACTGGTTACTTGTATACTTGTAAAACTTAACCCAGGTACGCTTGCCTGGACCCCTCCCCGAACCCAAACAAGGATGTTCATTTTAGAGTAACCGGGGTTCAATTAGGGGTGTGTGTGTGTGCTTGATTACAAAATTGAAATTCAGCCTAGACAGCACTCTGAATCTCTAAAATTTCGTTTCACACTTAGCGATTCGTCAGGGGGTGTGTTCACACATAATT
>JAECUM010052190.1:0-35741 GCA_016617855.1 Megalonaias nervosa | reverse complement strand
TATATATATATATATATATATATATATATATATATATATATATATATATATATATATATATATATGACAGACTCATACATATACTCAAACAATTGCAAATAGAATTACAAACTCACACATACATAAATAGGAACACATTCTGTATGTGAAATCTTGATAGCGCTTTCTAGAAATAAATTGGTCATTTGTATATTCTCCAACACAACAGAATATATGAGAGACACAGCACAATTATCAAAGTTGAGAATGAAGATAGATTTTACATCTCGGAAAGTCTGGGTAACGTAACCTGATTTCTCATTGGATGGCTGTTAAATGACCAGACCTTGCGAACAAGTTAGAATGATCTGGAAATAAATAGTTGACCCTCATCCTGGTTCTGAAATTGTGTCTTAGTTTTATAAGTTTTTTTTGTATAAGGGATGCTTTGCTAAGAATTGATTATTCCAATCCTAGACATCAATCTTAGTTGAGTCATATGGTGTTGTGTTTAATTATTATTAGAGAAGGTTTATTTATTTAAACGATTCATTGGAATTACAAGGTGCTCATAAACTTTAGGATTAAGTAAATATTTTGGAATTACTGTGAATCCATTTAAAGACATTTATATCATTGTAATATATTGAGCTAAGAGGATAAGCTGTTGGTAGTCTTAGATCGGCGGAAATACAACTATCTCACCTAATTAATTTGTTTATTCTCTCTATAATGTTATGATTCTCTGATCTTTAGCTATGTAACAGAAATGAGTGAAACCAACAAAACTATCGTGTCAGATTCCATTACTATGACCTTTACTTTTGACCACGAGCACTAAGTACACATTTCGTTGCTACTGCCCTCATACAGTTTTAAAGACTGGACCCAGTTTCTTACTCTTTTATAACTTTTCATCGCCGCATTAATTACCTGGTTCAATTTTACATTATACAACACATTTTTTTTTTTTATAAAGGAAAAGGAACGAAAGAACAAAAACATACTAAGTGCACTTTAAAGAGTGTAGGTGACAGTATACATCCCTGTCTGACTCTAACTGTTGTTCGAAACCAATCTCCTCTGCTGCCATTGATGAGGACAGCACTGGTGGCTTTGTCATAGAGGTGCTCAACAACCTATACCTCATAGTTGCCCATAAGGCTGCATGCCATACCCTATCAAAGGGCTTTTTGAAATGTATAAAGACGTGTTATAGATTCTGCTGATGCTGAAGGCATTTCTCGCAAAGAAGTCTGAGATTGAAGATTTGTTCTGTGGTGCTCCTTCCTGCTCGGAAGCCTGTCTGCTCTTCAGCAATAATTTTCTCTGCTTTAGGCTTTAGTCTGTTGAGAATTATCTTCAGCATGACTTTGCTCGGGTGACTGATCAAACTGATGGTTCTGTAGTTTTGTCATAGCCATAGCCACGGTTCTAACAACAATCAACAACAAGATATGGTAGACAGGAGAATGGCCCACCACATGGACTCAGTCCTTGGTCATCGTTCTCCCCAAGAAAGGAAACATACAGCTATGCCAAAACCAAAGAAGATAAAAACAAGGGAATGAAAGAATTCATTCTTGTTTGAAAAAGTTACTTTCAGGAATTAATAGTAAACTATTCTTTGATTAAATATACACAACAGTAAAAGTAATAATAAACAATTGACCAATTCACACACATACAATAGATAATAAAATGCTGAAAAATAAACAAGTTTAAAAATTATTTCAGTATCGAAGTAGAAACTGTCGTCTGCTTGAAAAATGTTTTGCAATGTGTCACTATATGTTTGTTGTCAAGATATTAAACATTACGGTTATGTATGCTTAATTTGAATTGTTCGTGAGTTATTTAAAATTGTTTTAAATTTCATTATATAGTATTGTAATGTAACACTGTAGTTTGGACTTAACCTTGTCCAAAATCAAGTTTATTTTCTACTTTACCTGAATTGTTGATATTTTAACTTTTTTTAAAACTTTTATTCTGTAAACAACTAATACATAGCTCTCTATGTGTATGGGTTTACTGTGCGGATCATTATTAATAGAAGTAAATATATTTACTTGGGTCTGGATCTAGGTTGTTGGTATTCCCCTACAATTTAATTGTGTAACTTACATTGTTCAGTTTATAATTTTAGTAACATACTTTCTAATAATAACTAATATTTTATTTTGTGAACATTAATAATTTTCTAGAAGGTTTTTCCATTAGGTAATGTTTTGTTAGAAAATGTTAATTGTAACCTGAGATCAAGTAAGGGACTATATATTCTTGTCACTGGAAAGATTATTCATTCGTGCTTAAGATCTAGCAGAAGCAATTTGTATTATTGTTGTGTTCAGTGTACATTTGGGCTAGAATTTATTTCTTCAAACTGTATAATTCGGCGAATATTTTCTCTGGAAATACAGATTGCTCATAAAAATAATATTCTTGGACAGAGACATTCACTGTGATTTATTGTGAATTCAAACCTATATTGCTGTATTTCAGCAAAAGACTGTTGGCACATCAGGATTATACAGGTCGTCACAGACACATCAACACTTCAAAGTTGGACTTAATTTGGGTTTCTACAAAAGTTTATTCAGAACTTCAAATTGTTAGGACTTGTGTCTGTAATTCTAGGATTATATTGGGATTTAACACCGTTAATTCTTTTTCTTTAATTTTCACTTTGTATTCTAGAGAAATAAATTATTTGTTGAATTGTACCAAGCTTGTTTTATTTCATTCTTTTCTGTTGCTTATTTTAAGAGCTTGGGCTCGTAACAATTACGCTTATCTATTATTTGGTTCTGAATCCGCTAAACTATTACACGGACATTAGTAACTTCATGTACTCATGTAGGTATATACAAGTATAATTACAAGATGTAGTCGTTTCTACACACAATAACTGGCACGCCTCTCTATTTATCCGCCAGGCAGGAAATTTGTTTCTTTCCCTGGGATAAGTCCCATCCTGATATTGGAGCTGAGGTTTTGTTTTATTTTACAACATTATTTTTTATTTTAAAAATGATATTATATTTTTAGACATTTGACTCTTTAAACATTGATATCTGTTTTGTGACCTATCTTAAACCTAGGCATACCGTTGAAAACATATACTTTCCCATGATGTATGTGTGTTTGTAGGTAGGTAAGTAGGAAGATATGTATGTATGTATGTATGTTGTTGTTATAGGGTTTAACACCATTTTTCAGGACAAGATAGGCCATACATGGCGGCCAGTATTAATGGTGGAGGAAGAACCCGGGAAAACCCCGGAAAGAGCCACCGACCTAAGAGAAGCTATCGGCAAGCTTTCTCACATACCCACATTGACCGAGCCCGAGACTCGAACCCACACAGACAGAGGTGAGATGGCAGTGATCCGTAACGGTGAGAGCTTTAGACCAACCGGCCACTCGGGGCCCCCATGTATGTATGTATGTTATGTTATGTTATGGATGGATGGATGCATGCATGCATGCACGCATGCATGCATGCGTGCATGTATGTATGCATGTATGGATGGGTGGAAAATGGAAATATGTATGTATGCATGTAGGTAGGTAGGTAGGTAGGTAGGTAGGTAGGTAGGTATACATTCATTCATAAAGGTAGGTAAGTAGACTATGCAGATGGGATGCCATCGGCCGATAGTTAGATAAGCATGTATGACTTCCAAACTATAAACAAATGGCTATAAAATGTATCATATACATTTAATTTGTTTTTGGTCATTTTAATGAAGTCATTTGAATGGACAATTTGTATTACTTTCGTAGAAAGATCTAGCCCACAGTATGAAGCACGTCAACCGGGACACCATTAAAAAGACATTCAGCGTTGCATCCACCACAGTAATTTGCACTGAAATGGAAGTAGTGTTAGTAGTAGTAGGAACTGCATCTAATATTAATTTTGTTGTTATTGTTGTTTTGCAATTGCTGCTATCAAAAGAGGAGGATATATAGTGAGAATAAATGAAGAACGGGCAATAAATTTAGTAAGCGGCAGTGATATTTGTTCAAATACTACTACTACTACTAATAATAATAATAATAACAACAACAACAACAAAAATCATCATCATCATCATCATCATCATCATCATCATTGGCATGGTTACCACCAACAACAGGAACAAAAACATCTTCACCGCCACCTCTTCCTCCTCAAGTTTTTTCTTCATACCCTGGCGTACGGATATATCACTCATCCTCGCTTTGACCCTCATGTGTAATAATTCGTCATGCCAAATAAACACAGGAAAGTTGGAAAAGGTGCATCCCTGCATGCGATTCGGAGAATATGAACACCCTCTCCTTTCAACACAAAATCAAGACAAAAATTCAACCAAGAGTTTGAGTTAAGGCCAATTTCTTGGCAGTGCAATGAAAGACGACTGCTTGGTGGCGATATTCGGGTTGGCATCGAAATAAGATAATTCACTGTCTAGTTGATTCATGGGTGCGTGGGTTGCCTTATTCGTATCCTGCAAAACTAGGACAAGGAAATCAAAGACGATGGATACAGAAGACTATGATTTTCTTGAATACTCACAAGTTCGATTATTTTCTCCTGTTTGTTTTTCAATCTATTATCTGATATTAATGCACAAAATTAATTGCAAACAAAATTCGACAGGAGTTCTCTGGATGGCATGATATTGACATCATTGATATTGGTATCATTCATGAAATCAACTTCATTTTATTTTCAACATAAACACTGTTACTTCAGCAGTGTAATTTTGCTATTTCTTTACATTTGTGTTTCATGATGTGTGTGTGTGTGTGTGTGTGTGTGTGTGTGTGTGTGAGAGAGAGAGAGAGAGAGAGAGAGAGAGAACCTGCAAGTGGTTCCAGCTGGACATTGTTGCAATAAGCATGGGTTCAAGAAGCAATATACTTGCACGCATCCGCCTACAACATCTGTAATAATAATAATAATAATAATAATAATAAATAATAATAATATTAATAATAAAAGACTGACTAATTGAATGATCAATTATCTGATTGGTGTTTAAAATAAAATCGGAACAGCAATGGACAATTTGGTGCCGAGGAAGTAAGACTGAATTGCCACATCAGTCGGCGCGGGCTGGGCTTTTTGCGGGATAAGTTGAATTAAACACGAACTTTGACAATGAAATTCCTATACCACATAAAAGGGAACTTTAAAAATCATCAGGATAAATAAAATACAAAGCTAGCGAGGAGTGAAGATACCGTCGTGGATGATAACATTCAAGATTAATATCATCGCAACACAACGAATGATCGAAAGCAACGACTTTCCACCATTAAAGAGATTACACCCCTACTACTCTGCAACATAGTTACATGGGGTAAACCAAGTAATACCACTAAAGTTGCAAACAAATATGATGGCACATCTTGTTTCTTTAAAACGTATATAGACGGACCCAGATGGTCGGCTTTCTGTAGGCGTAACTATTTTTGTTTGTTTGTTTGTTTTCTTTTTCTACCTATCTGCGTGCAATTCATCTCCTAGACTACAGTGCACCAAGAGTTCTGATGACTAAAAGACAAGAGGAAAGACCAGCAGTAAGTAACTGTGAGCTAATAACTTTCTGAACGATAGTAAGAAGGTTGCATTGGTGTACTATGAGTAAATGACACCGGGGGCAACGATGAAGTCCCGAAGGGGTTTTGGCGCCCCAAGACCTCTGGCGCCCGTGCTTTTGGAACCCCAAAGACATCTGGCACCCAGGGCAAACCGTCCCTTCCCCCCAGTTAGTAGTTACTACGCTGCTGGAACGTTGCTCACTGATATAGTTGCTGATAAAATTTTCAACAATTTTGCAGGCAGGGTCTATTCTCTGCAGAAACAGGTCGCTGTTGATGCAATAAAAAAAAAAAGCTACCGGTCGATAAGACGATTCTTTGGTATTGTAGCCTGAACGCTGCAGCTATGACTGCATGAAGACGTACGATGTAATACCCAACTCATAGAGCCTAAAACATTTGGAGCTTGATAGCTTGACACATATAAAAGAATATTTGCAATCATCATTATGTCTTGGAGAATGGAGCCTTCGATTCACTGCAAAATAGCAGGGCAGGTAAAATAGCAGGTAATGTAAAAATCAAAGGTTTCTCTGTGGAAACTATCACTATCACTAACAGCAATCACACAGTTATCCAATAAATGCCTTTACAGCACAAGGATTTAGAAAGTCGAATAAATCCACAAAGCGCATCAAGTGCTCGTTATTACCGATTTAAATACTCCGTCGTCAAAATGAGTTGAGCATGGACTGCATTATTAGGACAATACGAACCACTACTATCCATTTTGAACCTAAAATCGACACAGAACATCAGGCAAGACAAATTATTAAACGCCTTTGCTGAAACATTATATCAGCATCAGGTAAGCCCGCTTGGGCAATATAAGATTCCAACGGTTTGCCTGATGGTTTAGTACGAGTTCCTGATTTCACTCCGCTATAAAGCCATAGACCGTGGTTTCTTACAAAAATTAGATAAGCCTGTACATTTGATCCATTGTCTGTAGGTATATGTTTATTTATTATGTAGTTTAAATAGAGAGAAAACGGCGGCTTCGGTAAAGTTTTAGATGGCATCATTTTACATGTATGTTATTTCCAATATGTCTCCAACTTTCCGGTATTTGATTATTTTCTGAGAGAGAGAGAGAGAGAGAGAGAGAGAGAGAGAGAGAGAGAGAGAGAGAGAGAGAGAGAGAGAGACCAGTGGGTGCAGCTTCCACATCGCGATTAAGAACTGGACAAGGAAAATAAAAGAAAAATAAACAATAATTGTGTAACTTGTTACTAATAATATAAAAACCAGGTAGCAATATGGCTTCTAAATTATAAACTAGAGTTATTCTAGTCAACATTATGTATGATGTCATAAGGGGTGTAAAATTCTGTTCGTTTTCACTCTCTAACTAGACGAGACTGGTGAGGGATTGGAAATCAAACAAGCAGACAGTGTAATGGAAAGAAGGAAGACGAAGGAAGTAGAGAGGGATAGAAAAGTATTGACTAAAATCTAGTTCAGTCATTCGTTCAGTGAATGAATTAATGAACCATTGAAGGAATGACTATAAGAAAATCATATGCAGTGTTCTCGGTTTTAAATCATTTTCATGAATGCTTTTTTAAATAGGAGACATTGCATGTATGGATGGCTGGCTGTACCAAATAGGTAAGTAGGTAAATAAGCAGTTCCATACCTATCTGTAATAGCTGCATTTAATGTCTGGATCCAAATTTTTTTCTTTCAAAAGTATAAAAATAGTCAATAATTTCAAAATACTCACCAGTTCCCGCCACCATAAGGAGAAGACAAAACAATAATCCGCTTTTCATTTTTAAGGAAGGATACTTGACGCTTTGTCGTGTGGAGTATTTGCAATGTTGTATGGTTTCTATCCTTCAGACTAATATAGCACAGTTATGTACTGCACCTGATGTTTCTTATCTCATGTCCATTACAATATAATTTCACATGTGAAGTACAGTTATTATTTGAACATATGAAATAGTGATATCAAGAATACGTATGGTAATATTTAAGGTAACAGATATAGCAAGACCGACATAGAAAGAGTTTACCTCGACCTTTTAGTTACGCAATTAGTAGTCCTTCGTATAACTTGGAGTTTGTCATCTTAGCATATAAGAAGACATCATAGGTGAAGAATTGTTTCCATTCTAATGTTTCTACTTTTTCTATTGGATGACCTACGAATGTTCAACTTTATGTGCCTTGTATTAATGATATATTTATGATTTGAGTCTTGCAGTCTCAAACAAACTGAACAATGATTTGTTTTCTGGATTAAATCCTAATTTGTAGATCTGAAGCTATCTATGTATCTATGTATCTATCTATCATTTTGACCATTTAAGATAGTTCTAAATATGCTTTTCAGGTTCGAACTTTTAACCACGAAATTAAGATATATGCTCAGTCAATTACGTGACTCAAGATCAAAGTCGCAGCGTTTTATCGTTGCTGCTATGGTTATATTCCAGCTAGGTGCCAGTCTTTATGTAAGAGTGTTATAGGATAACACAGCATATGTTAAGTTGTATTTCAATTACGTAGTTTCAGAAGTGTCTAAGAGACAAAATAAAGCAGATTTCACAGTTAACATGAGATGAAAATGACCATTTTAACTCGCATCAATTTCAAATCATCATCTTCTAAAATTCATCGCTAAAATATGCATCGTGCATCATATTTCTCGTTCACGTTAGTCACCATAATACATTAACAGCGCAAAGTCTACTTCTTTTGTCATACGAATGTTTTCAAGCAGAAAGATTAGACCACCATCTACTGGTGCATTACGCGTAGGGAAAATTCATGTAACGGGGATCGTCAACAATTGACTGTCTTGGCTGATTAGTCATGTTTTAAATCTATATGATCCTCTGATAGATTTTACTATATTATCTTAGCAATGTCGATATATAGGATAGCATAGAAAAAAAAAAAAAAAACAACAAACAAAACAACAATAAAAAGAACCGTGTTCAATCATTTGGTAACTTACTAGCTTTGAATCTACAAATCATTAACGGCCACATTAGAAGTGGATCTTTCGACTAGCATATTCCAGGACTTGTAAGTGTTTATTACAACGCAGCAACACATATGGAAGCAATAAATCAAAGTCAGAAATGCAGTGTTAATAGATATTTAGTATAACAAATGGAGTGGGTCAGTTTTAAAGTAATGATGACTTTGAATAGAATAATAACGGAGGCAGTAAAGAATGTCTTGGGTAGGAAAGGAAATTAAAAGCAAATTTGATGCAGCAAATTCTTCACATATACTTATTATATCAATTCTGCATTACTGACCGAATTATTCAAGAAATTATTTATGCTGGTAATTATCCTTGTTAGCTATACAGCAATTACAGAGGTATAAGCTTTGTTCTAGGTTCTTAGTAATCTATTTTCAACTACTTTCCATAACAGATTAGAGGAGTGGCTAAAGGAACATTTGTGCTTGGGAGATGACCACACGGTTTCTAGATCTGGCTTCACGGCCATTGATAAGATTTTACAATTGACAAGAGTGAGCTACCTTGGAGGAACACGGGCTGATGTTACCATCACGGTTTTCTACCAAGAATCATTTGGCCACTCCAAGTATGCCTTGTTCCATTAACGGTCACAGAAGTAACTGAGGGTATGTTAAGCACGTATCTGCGACAATGGATGGTAGTGTCAACGAGCTTAAGTAATACTATCTGGTATAGTACCCTCAGCAAGCTTCAGTTGTCACTATCATCAGTAACAGATGATGACCATGGCCAGGCAATGATGATGTCGAAAGATACTGCAAAGAAAAAGTGAGAGGCAGCACTGGAAGTACGGTCATCAGGAAGGTGGTCGGCAGCAAAAGCAGCTGAAGAGGCAGACTTGAGGCTGAAACAAAGTGACAGTGTAGGCACAGTAGCAACAGAAAGGTTGGGGCTGAGAAATGTGAAATGACATACGTGGCAAACAACATCAGTAAAGATATCTTGTCTTGTACTAATTCTTTTGAGACACGTCCACTGGCTAACAAATGAGTTAATTTTGTTTTCCATTATTAATTTCACCAACTTCAGTTTATGTATTATAACCGGCATCAAAAATTTTTATTTTGATATAATGTGTTTAATTTTATACTGACAAGATAGCACATGGACTCTTGCTGCGAGGCTATCCTACAAGGTTCAGATCAGGGAGTCCCAGTGTATAGCAGCTCGAGGCTCAAAAACAAGCTGCGAAGCGCTTGTTTTTCTAACTGTTGAATGGAATCATGTGTGGCTTGTTTGCCAGTCTGATTAATAACGTACTTTTAAAAATTTCTTTATTATATTAGAATTAAGTTATATGGGAAATGAATTGGTGGCCCGATCCCTTTATTCTGACGGGTTTGTCTTCTTAAGGATTTTAGCAATTTTTAACCTTGACATTTCCACAATCTTTCTTTCAGAGTGCACTATATAGCTATGGTTATGCTGGTGTGGGATTTAATTACATACATACATACATACATACATACATACATACATACATACATACATATGCCCATGTCCTTGTACGCTTTACATTTATTGCATTCACTTAACATCTTCATGCTTAACGTACGTCACTAGTTTAAAATAATTCTATTTAACATCAAACATACGTCATACTGTACATTTTTTTGAATCATGTCCTCTGTAGTTATCTTTAGATTCTTGTTTGTTCTAAAGAAAGCCCTTTTTTAGTAAGAGAGATTGATTCCTGTATTTTCATATATATATATATATATATATATATATATATATATATATATATATATATATATATATATATATATATATATATATATATATATATAGTATGCACGCTGTATCAGTGATATACCACGAGATGTATAAATTTTTCATTAAAAGGAAACGAAGCTTGCTGAGTTTCCTTTTAATGAAAAATTTATACAACGAGTGGTATATCGTTGATGCAGCTTACATACTGTACACATATTTTATTTATATCACATACAAATACATATATTTGCCCTTTGAACGGAGTTCAGATTTACTACAAGCAGCTGTGTATTGACCTAGTGAATGAACTCCTCACATCCCCGAGTGGGTCCGCTACAAAATGTAGTTCTGTGCATTTAGTGGCTATTTACAATCACCTCTGTATATTGATAAGTTGATTGTTTTCTTTTCTTGGTTTCTATTTTTCTCCACATTGATTATATCAATATAATACACACTTATGATTTAAACATGAAAGATGGTTTTAATGATAAAAGTACAGTAGAGCACTATTTACACTGAGATAGCTACGTCATTCACATGAATGCTATTCACATACCGGCGCATGGAAATTAATGTGGAATAGAAACTAAGCCAACCGACGAACCAACAAGAGGTAATTAAAATATTTTAATATATTTACAGTTGATCTAAGTCATTATTCTGCTTTAGCAACAGTACAACCGACCATAACCCTCTCTCTCTCTCTCTCTCTCTCTCTCTCTCTCTCTCTCTCTCTCTCTCATCCTTTGGTCGGTTTGACTTAACTTTTACCATCATTCATAAGTCTAGAGATATCGTGTGATAACACAAACGCAAATCCTCTACGTTCGTCATTTCATAGATTAAAATCCCGTATCTTGCTACGATGAGAGAGAGAGAGAGAGAGAGAGAGAGAGAGAGAGAGAGAGAGAGAGAGAGAGAGAGAGGCTTTTGGACATTTTCATATTTAAATAACAATCGATTATTTAGAACATTATAGTATGTTTAAGAAACAAAAACTACAAAACAACATTAAATACATCACAGTATGTGTACCAAGTAACCGAGGAATTTACTGGTTTGCAACTTTGTATCATTGATAAACACTGTAGATAAATCCCAAGGAAAGTGCACACGTATCGTTACGACGAATCATATTCTTGTAGGTTACTTGGTGTAATTTCTGTTTCAAGGTTTTTTATCCAGCCAAAATTCCTTTCTCTCTCACTCCACATTTCTGCGCAGTTTGTCCGTTATGCATGAGAGGGGAGGGTAGAACAGAAAGCAGAAAGAATTGTGATCAAAATGTGTACCATATTAATTCATTTAGAAAACGGGATTATTAATACTTTTCATCGTTATTTTCATACGTCCCTAGTGACTAATTTGAGGAAATTGATCATTGATCTAGAATCAACTGCAGACGCTCGCGAGAATGTTTATATACGCGTATTATTGCGCCATGGGCGGATCACAATTTGATATACCAATAGTATTGGTATATCAAATTGCTTTATACCAACACTCTAAATGCATGTTATTTTTTAATGTATGTGGTATAAATAAATAAATAAAGAAATATATATATATATATATATATATATAGTATAGGTATATATATATATATATATATATATATATATATATATATATATATATATATATAGTTATATATATATTGAATATCACTTAAATTACACTGAGGAAAAAACTATATTCTCATTCATGTGACAGAAAATCTCGCTGGTTTGATGACCTTCCTTTTCGCGTCTCGGTCCGGCTGTTGCAGTACGAATGTCTCAAACATTGCGTCACAACATTGTCACAACACTCGTATGAAATTCCTTTTAAAAATTTACAGTTATCCTTATAAATTACTTTTTCAAAGTTAAAAGTTATCCTTATGAAAAAATAATTATTTATTATTTTCATATGACAACCAGAGATTAATTGTGATAATATCGCAATACTATCAATTTTGTTGTTGTTGTTATTTACTCCCGTAGAACTTTTGCACGTCAAATCGACTGGTTACGTCCCTGCCTTCATTAACGTATTCGCTTATAATGCACCGTGTGTGCGAAACAATAGCACGTGAGTCCCGACGCTTTTGGTGCAATGCAGATTACACATTAAAATATAACTGTTATATTGCTTTGTTGCTTTTTTTTAGAGCGACAGATATAATACACAGATATTTTACTAATTTTCATATTTAGATTTTTATCGCACGTTTTAGAACAAAATAACCTATAGAAAAGGATGAGGAAATGATATCATCCGATGCATACTGTACGTGTTGAATGAGCACTAAGCTGCAGAAATGGGGGGCTATTTTAATTTGCGAGGAAGAAACTCGGTGAGAAAATTAAGACAAATATAAGACAAATAATGTAACTCCTCGACTTGAATTCGTTGTCTCGGCCCAAACCACAACATAATTCTATTAATCCTAAGGCTAGAGTCTATTTATAATCGTTGGGCCTTTATATGTGTATCGACATGATTACTGTGCTGTTTATTCATTAATGTGATGTTTCGCAATTACTTACTAATGCAGAGAAATAATGAAACACATACACACACATACTGTGCATTAAATTCGTAAATTGTTACTTCCATACCCTTTCCTCTAGGGTACTAACAAAGCTCTTGATGGGATCAATTATTTGTCAATATTCCGATTCAGAAACGGTTGGATCCCAGAAAATACTTTCTCCTCCTGACCAATACCTGGAGTCTGACTTGAGCTATTACTAGGCTGTCCCTGTTATAAGGTATTCTTTGTATTAGTTACTTTCTTATGTTCTCTCAATTATTACTTGATTCAAGAGACCTAGACATGAGATTGTAAAAGGAGTCTTATTGATAAGACTTCCAATGATTTCCATTATTACCTGTCTCCACAGATCAAATGTTGAATGACCATTAAGTCTTTTGCACCTGTGCCTAGCAAGTTGCCATTGTACTTGTGACAACACGATTTTCGAGTCTACTGGATGAACAAACTTCCTTGGCAACTGTAGCATCCGTTTTTCTTCCTTAATGAATTCTAAACTTTGCAAGGGATATCTGAAACTTGTAATTCGTTCACAACCGTTTTCCGATACCATACCAGAGGGACCGATATCAACAGACACTGCGATGGACTAGTGACTGACTGCTTGTACCACTGAAAAGGAATAAAGTCGTGTTACGTATATGTAATTTAATTGCTTATGTGTTAATTTTAAATTCTTTTTTTATTTTATTTTTGTTTCATTACATTTTTTTGTTAGGATAATATTCTTACTGGATTTGATATTTTTCTCAGTAAATTTAGTTCAATTCTATTGACCTTATTAGAACGCAAAAGTATGACTTAATCGCTATTTTTAGCTCACATTGGTTCATAGATTTTGTAAACATTGAATGAAAACGATTGGCTATTACAAAGGTCATGTTCGGCTCACGTGTTAGCCATGTTGTAAACAGCCTTTCTTTTTTCATTCATTTCCAGCGTGAGAATCAGATTCTTAGATAGGGCTATACTAGGCTACGTGCTAAATGACATATTTTTCTTACTGTGCTGTTCAAATTAGTGATCACGTAGCCCGTCACGTGAGCCACCATGTGATCTAAAATCGTGGGTTAAAACAGACGTTTTCTATTAGATTAGTCAGTCGTATTTTACACCTTCAGAGCTCAAGGTGGTTTTTTATGTTGATGCCAGTTGATTTTGACTTCTTCTATTTTGTGGATTTAATAATTTATATTCTCTGGAAAACACACAAGTGCTCTTCTTTATAAAAATTCTGGGACAAAGACATTTAGTAGAAATTTATTCTGGAGTTCTTAACGGAAACATTATTAATGGTGATTCAACGAGGAACTGTTGCCATCAGTACAACGACCGCATCTCACGTCATCGCCTTCCATACTGGAACTTCATAGAGATTCGAACCTGGATTCAATTAGAACTTTTAAGTAATAGGACTTATAATTTTGAATTCTAGGATAAGTTTTGGATTATATTCACAAACCTTAAGTCCTATTTCATATTTTTACCTTGTTTTCTAGGGAAATAAATTATTTAGTTAAAATTTACAAAGCTTGTTGGCTTCACTCTTTTCTTTTGTTACAAACGAAACTTGGGCGCTCGTCTTGGGATATATGAATTTTGGCTAAAATATTTCAGAAAATTGTTTTTTGAAATTTAAATTCCCCATGATTTTAAATCCCAAGTACTATTTTACATTTTGTTTGAAATCTTTAGTGAAAACAAAGGCTTTCTTCATAGTGTCATCAAAAGTGGACATTTTTCTTTCTAGTCCTACTCAGGAGCAGTTGGATGGTCTGAAAAAAGATAAATTGCTTTTATTTGCCAGAAAATACGATTTTTCTGAAGCAAAATCTTCCTTAACGAAACAAGAAATTAAATATATTTTGATTCAGTATTTGGTAGAGAAGAATGTTTTTGATAAAGTGCTTGGCTTCGGTCAGTAAGTCTGTATCAGACTCTGACATAAAAGTAAAGGAATTAAAAATGAAATATAAGATGGAATTGGAGTTAAGGAAGCTCAAGCTCCAGAAAGAGGAAAGAGAGAAACAATTGCAGTTGCAATTAGAAGAGAAGCAATTGCAGTTGCAATTTGAAAAAGAGGAGAGAGAGAGAGAGAGAGAGAGAGAGAGAGAGAGAGAGAGAGAGAGAGAGAGAGAGAGAGAATCATAAACAAATGAAATTGCAATTTGAAGAGAAGGAGAGAGAGAGAGAGAGAGAGACAGGAAAGAGAGAAAGATAAACAAATGCAATTACAATTTGAGAAAGAGGAGAGAGAGACACAGATGCAATTACAAAGAAAGAAGGATGAAAGGGAATTTCAAATTAAAATGAAAGAAATGGAGCTGGCAAGAGAAAAGCACGATGCCACTTCACATACAAATTCAAGTTTTGACATTACAAAGAATATTAGGCTAATACTATCTTTTAGCGAAAAGGAAATAGACCAATATTTTCTTTCTTTGAAAAAGTTGCTGAAAATTTGAAATGGCCAAGGGAGTATTGGACTCAATTATTACAGTGTGTACTTTTTGGCAAAGCTCGAAAAATCAATGCATCCCTGTCAGTACAACAAAGTGCTGACTATGATTTGGTTAAGGAATGCATCTTAAAGGGTTATGCGTTAGTCCCTGAGGCTTATCGGCAAAAATTCAGAAACTATAAAAAAGAAGTTGGACAAACTTATGTCGAATTTGCAAGAGAAAAAGAGCAGTTATTTAAGAGATGGTGCTTAGCCAAGAAAGCTGAACATGATTATGAAAGTCTCGAACAACTTGTATTACTTGAAGAGTTCAAGAACTGTGTTCCTCGTGACATTAAGACTCATCTTGAAGAGTATAAGATCGAAACCTTGGAAAATGCTGCTCTTGCTGCTGACGAGTATTCCTTAATTCATAGAGTTCCTGTTGTAGGCAAATCATTCACCCAGTAGTCTACTGGTAGGAAGGTATTTCAGCCTAATACGACTCCTTCTAAAACTCAGTCTGGCACAACTTCTAAAAATCAAGCTTCTGATAAACTTGATTCAAAATCCTTGTCTCTTTCTACGTGTACCTATTGCATGAAAAAAGGACACGTTATTTCTGATTGCTTCAAATTGAAATATAAGTATCAGAATCAAGATAGACCTATCCCAAATTCTCTTATTTGTAAGAGGTCAAAGTCACGGTCATGTATTGAAAGCAATACATTTGTTGGGTCTAATAAACCCCAGTCTGAATTTATTATGGAGAATTAGGAATCATTCATGTCGAAGGGTTCTATATCACTCTTGGGTGATTTGGCCAATCCTATCCCTATTAACATTTTAAGGGATACAGGAGATTCTCAGAGTCTTTTATTATCAGGTACTTTGCCTTTTTCTGAGTAGTCTTGTTCTAATGAGAGTGTTCTTATTCAGGGAGAAGAGTGCGGCTTTGTTAATGTTCCTCTCCATTCTGTAAATTTATCATCAGACTTAGTTTCAGGACCTGTGACAGTCGGTATAGTGTTTTCTTTACCCGTTGAGGGCATTCATTTGTTACTAGGCAACGACCTAGCTGAAGACAAGGTTGTGGTTAATCTACTTGTAACTGACAAGCCTTCTTTGGATCAGAAAGTTGATCCTATTGAAAAGGAATTCCCTGATTTATACCCAACTTGTGCAGTTACTAGAACTATGGCAAAGAAAGCTCTTGAGAATGATTTTGATAAGGGAAAATATTCCTTTAGCTGACACATGTATTGGTCAGGTTTTTGATGAGGTCACTTTCACTCCTTGTTTGGATCAGTCTAAAGGTATTGATCACAGTGATCCTCTTTTAACTACTCATTCTCTTTTATCTAATCAGGGTGATAAACGACAATCACTTGTCGTCGAACAGGAAAAAGATCCTGAGATCTCCTGTTTGTTTCAGAGGGCCATTAGTGCAATTGAAGCCACTGAAGTACCTGTCTGTTGTTTCATTAAAAATGGAATTCTTGTGAGAAAATGGAGACCTCCCGAGGTACCTGCTGGTGATGAGTGGTCAGTGAACTATCAGATTGTAGTTTCAAAATCTTACAGACAGGAAATACTTAGTTTGGCCCATGAAATTCCTCTGGCTGGTCATTTAGGGATAAATAAAACTTACCACAAGATCTTGACTCACTTTTATTGGCCAAAAATCAAAAGTGATGTTTGTAAATTTTGTAGATCTTGTCGTACTTGTCAAATGATAGGAAAACCCAATCAGAAGATACCTAAGGCTCATCTGCAACCTATTCCTGCATTTGACGAACCATTTAGCAGAAATATGGTAGATTGTGTTGGTCCCTTACCTAAGAGCAAGTCAGGCAACCAATATTTGTTGACCATTATGTGTGCGTCAACAAGATTCCCAGAGGCAATTCCTTTGAGGAATATTAAAACCGAAACCATATTAAAAGCTTTGATAAAGGCTTTTACTCAATTTGGCCTTCCCAAATCTGTTTAATCTGGTCATAGGTCAAATTTTATGTCTGGAATTTTCCAGCTAGTTACGCTTGAATTTGGCATTCGGCAATTCAGGTCAAAAGTGAAATTATGGTTTCACCGAACTTTACTTGAGAGAACATTTGAGTCTTGTAATAGAGTTCATTCTCTCTTGCTCATTCTTCAAAATTTTTTTTCAAACGAGATTCTACGGCCCTTACAAAGTTGAGAAAATGAATGAGTTAAATTATAATAATAGTACTCTGATGTAAATAAATTAATGAAGTACTAGTATATTGAAAGAGATAGTCAAGTAAATTATGCAATTAATTGATTACTGTCAGCCTTCATGTTGACTACCGCCCTCAAAATAGCGGATCTGTTACTCAATTTTTCAGCAGCAATCAGTAACTGTCTTGCTCAGGGTAAACGGAAAATAGTCTTCATATAACCCTGACAAGGTCATTCGTTTCGGTTAGACATATTTGGGATGTTTTATCAATCTTTATATTCTTTGGTGATTGGTTCGGGTTTTGTCATTTATTTCACATATTAGATTACATCTATTCAGACATAAGGGAAGTGTTTTTTCTGTCAGACAAGTATTTATTTCTAAGAGATAATCTGATATTCTTTCATAGACTTTATTTGTTATTTCAGTCCAGTGGCATTAGGCAAGATATCTACAGTATGAACTGGACTCACACTGTTTTTCAATAATTTCGCCTGGTGTAGTACTGAGTTTTTTTGTGGAGGAAATGTGTATATTTAGACTGAGTTAGCAAAACGGTCGCAAATATTAATAGAACATCACAATTACAGAACATATGTAATTTAAATTTATCCACAGCATGCTACGAGTTAATAACTGATTTTGTTGTGTCGCGTCTTTTGACTGGATGACCAGTTGGACAATCAGGATGCTGACAGGTTCTCCTCACAAGAAAAATACAAGTTAGAATATACTGACTAAATCAAGTAACGTTTATATGTCCTCACCACCGGGAAAGCCATTGAGTTCATTATTTAAAATTATGGAAAAGTCCTGATTTCATTTTTTTTAGTACTCATCCCTTCCTCCTGGGGCATGGAAGACTGACCAGAGCGTTATTTAACATTATCTGCTCTTGTACTGCACCTGTATGAAGTGGCAAATATATGCTGACTCCAACTCATTTGTCTGCGTACACTTTTATGACGCCGCTTACACAGTAATTTGACTAGCGTGATTTTCGGACCTTTGTGGCGACTCATCGACTACTTAATGACTTTTTGAACAGATTTATTTCACTTAGCCAATATTGTACTTTCATCATTTCCTTTTCTAGCGCAGTCCAAACATTTTGCAGTATCTTGCATTGATACTAGCATATCATGACAGCGCGAATTTAAATAAAGGTATGTATGTATGCATGCATGTATGTATACATACATACATACATACATACATACATACATAGCTGTATCTGAATCGTTGCATTTACGACATCTTTACTTGTTACTGCAGAGGATAATCGATGTGACATATTAAGCGGTCAGAGGTACACTCGACTCTAATCTTAATCACTCTGCCAAATATTGGTTTTCATGGAAGCAACCAAGACAAATGCATCATGAACAATCAGCAGAAAATAATATAAAGTGCAATAAGAGATTTTTAAAAAAATCCATTTCGTTTTCTAAAATTTTATTTCGATTTTTCTAATATACTTCATATCCATGATGGATAAATAAAGAATGGTTATTGGGACAAAGGAGCAAAGAGTACATAACTTAAAAGGAAAAGAAAAAAGATAATATAGACTTCCAGGATAAATTATTTTCATCTGAGGAAACGGTAAATTACAGTAGGAGTCAACTATTGGGTTAAATGCGAAAGACGTGGGAAGATTCTCGTAATACACGTTGCTCACTTAAAAAGATATAAGGGACGTAATTACGCATGTCAGAATTTTTGCTTCATAAAGCTGTTGTAAACTTGCTGTGTCGTAATGGTTTCAGACTGATTTATGATGTTTGCAACAAAAGGTGTTATCAGTTTATAAAGAAATCCAGAGATATACAAATCAGGACTGATAACAAGATTAAATAGTTTTAAAAAAAAAGACAGAAAAGAAACGTTAAAGAGTATATAAACGTCTGCAAATGTTGTAAGCAGAAGGCCCGTGTTTATGCGGACCATTACAATCATATATATATATATATATATATATATATATATATATATATATATATATATATATATATATATACAGACAGACAAACATAGACAGATATAATAACTATTTAGTACTGAGCAAAACACAGTCATCAACATAAAGCAAATAAATTGGACTCTCTTCATTTGTGCATAGAACGACAGTATTTTTGAAGGTGGTTGGTTTATTCTTTATAATTTCAGTATCAAATGGATTGCAATTTACATGTTCCTAGGTATAGTCACATTCTCTGAATCTGGACTAAACTGCATTTGTATGCAACCACACCCACATCATGGTATCATTCATTACAGGCATATTACCTGAGATTTTGTTATATTGGAAATACGCAATCTCCATTTTATTTGAAGTATTAAAATTCCCCACCCACGATAAATCAGGCAGGCATCATCTAACCCTGTTCAATGTGGACAGTGTTCTTTCTCAATGAATCAGGCAAGGTTCGTAGTACCCCATTCAATGTGAACCGTCCCAACACTAGATACATCAGGTATGCATCCTACTGCCTTTTAAGTGTGGACAGTCCTTACACTTGATTCTTTATGTATTCGTCGTCTTACCTTACTCAATGTATTCTGTACACACCATCCACAAATCAGGAATGCATTGCCTGACCCCATTCACTACTGGACAGTCCCTATCCTCGATAAATCAGGAATGCATTGCCTAACCCCATTCACTATTGGACAGTCCCTATCCTCGATAAGTCAGGTATGCATTGTCCTACCCTATTCAAAATGGACCATTCCAATACCCCATAAATCAGGCATGCATCTCTCTACCCTATTCAATGTGGACAGTCCCACTCTAGTTAAATTATGCATGGCTCGCGCTACAATACAGAAAGTAGACAGTACCTACACGATAAATCAGGCATGCTTCATGTGATTCTTTTCAATGTGGACACCTACACACCCACCTCTCAATTTCATATAGACCATTCCCAATCTGGACAAATCAAACTAGAATCATCTTACCCGATTAAATGTGGAACATAATTGCTTGACAACAGTCATATAGTAGTTTGTTTGAATTACTTCGTTTCACAGTCATTGCCTGCTTAACCAAATATGGACGAAGTTTAGTAGAGGAAACTAGATAAAAATAAAAGAATATAAAAAAACCTTGACGAGTGAGATTTAAATATAGAATTACTTATTTTAATTGTGTACTCTCCTAAATGTACATAAAATATAAATGACAGTACATCATTCCTCAATTCAACCATTTATTGCACAGTCTGATCGTTGGTACATCACTTAGGAGAGGCTGAAGACCAACTTCGATAGCGGATATTTTGAATAAATAATCTTTTGGAAAATTAACCTCTGGAAGACTAATAATAACGTAAATTCTACATCTGATATTGTCATGCCCTACTATGAGTAGCGTTAGACTGAGATATGCCATTCTATGTAGCGCCGTAAGATCCAGTGCACAAAGTGCGTTCTATTAACGATTTTAATTGAACAGAGTAAAATCTGATCTTCCAGTGCATTTTGCATGCCCCACACTGTTCGTAGAGGTGTTCTGGGTCATGCACGAGCAAACGTTGTAGTATAGCCAATTATATTCATTGATGTTTTTCTTGCCTATTATTTCGGTATCATATACTTATTTTATGCTATTTCGTAGCAAATTTAAAATATGCAAAGAAGTCTACAAGTTGTCTCTAAACTTAGACATTGTACTAGGCATGTTTTTGGATGAATTACAGTGTAGTCAAACCACTGACATGTTTCTATTTTAGGTAAAATCCATTTATTGTTTTCCTGCGTGTCCTTCCAGGTATAAATGCATATATACAATGTAGGGACATACAGATAGAAGACAATGGAAATGACTTACACACAGACAAATTAACATGCGTTAATACTGACAGATGTACATATATAAGCTAGTATATATGACTCAGTAGTTGTTGTAAAAATGACCAAAGAAAATATTCAAAGTGGGAAATACATGTTTATTCGTAGTGTAAATTACATGAACACCACGAAACCTTGCGGCGCTTTGAAAAGGGCTATCAAGTGTTTTGCAGTCAGGTCGCCGATTCAACCATAAGATGGTATGCACTCTGCATTGCATCCGCCACAGTAGTTTGCCCTGTAATAGTAGTAGTTGTATTAGTTTTAGTCATAGGTAGCGATTGTTTTAGCAATTATATTATTGATGGTAGTTGTAATAATACAAAGAAGTACTACTACAACTAATCATCATCATCATCAGTGTCATCATCATCTCTATCCTCTTTGTCATTTCTTTTTTGCTGTTGTTATAATTATTCTTTCTTTGTCTTCTTGACTTCCTATTATCTTCCTACTTTACTGATAATTTCTTCTCTGAATAACAATAATAATTCATTTTGACTGAACCTGCTATTTTCGGTCTGGAAATTGTACCATTTACGGTAGCAATCATAGATAATTCCATTCAAACTGATTTGAAGGTCACACGATGCCATTGTGCTCCATATGTTATCCCTTTACCAATAGTCATAACAGGTGAGATAAGACAATATTAATAATGACAAACAGTGATAAAGTACGACGTGGAAATATCTCGTTCCTTTCATGAAAGATTGTCACATTCGATCCTGTGAAGCAATACGTACGTAAATACGACACTGTGGGCATATGATTTAATTTTGAGTGTCACTGAATAGTGTGTGTGTGTGTGTGTGTGTGTGTGTGTGTGTGTGTGTGTGTGAGAAAGAGAGAGATGAACTGATACCTGCATGTGGTTCCAGGGGGACAGTCCACTAACATACAGGGATTGGCATAGCAAAACACCGGCACGCATCCTATGATGATAATAATAATAATAAGTAGTAGTAGTAGCAGTAGTAGTAGCAGCAGCAGTAGTTGCCTTAGTTTTGAGGTTTTATCGACACGGTGCTAGAAGCAAATAAGCAAACAAAAAACCGTGCAACCTCTTACATTCAAGGTAACGTGTTTGGCAGCGAATGTTACAAGAATGTGACATCATCATGCATGTGACTGGTGTAAATTTCATGATAATTTGTTTTCATCTTAACTGCTGCAGTACACGTTCCAATTATGTCTATCACAGCGTCTACCGTTTCCATAATCATATCTACTCATTCTATCATTATTTGAGCATTCATCTCTATCTCTATCATTGAAGCCAGATGGACAATTGTTTTCATTCCTTCATTGCTTGCTGACATGCATACTTGCTCCCCAAATAAATGCTCAGACATTTCATCAATATTGTGCAAATGCTTCATATTTCTTGCATGACGTATACTGTCATTGACTATTATAAAGCGTCTTCCCTTTTCTGGAACTCATACGACTTCTTCAATGATCATTAATTTTCTGAAAATTGTTTGTTCCAACTTTGTGGGCGAAATAAACTAAGCGTATTAAAACAAGTAGAGCGACTTTATCATGCATAGGCAGTGTGTAATTTGTCGCTTGTACTCTCACGCCCTAGTAGATCTAAGTGGTCCTGATATGGGTCAGTAAGTTTTCCACATATCTTTTCTCGAACCAGGTAGACCACAACCAAACTTTGAATTTTCTTGACAGTCGCCTCGAGTCTGAATATAATTTTTGAAAGTTTCTCTCTCAAGTTATTTGGTGGTTGAGTTTTTCTGAAATGGTCTTGCAGTTGTAACATTATTTAAGAGACTTAGGCAAGGGATAATGCAAGGAATTTCTAAAGTTGGATATTTTCCTTAGTGTTTATCTATAGTGTTTATAGTTTCTGTCTTGTGCATTCCGTCTTTTTATTGATTAATGGGGGCAGACCTTTGTCTTTGCACGACCATTATATACTGATCATGGTGATAGAGACATGTACAATCAGAAATGGGTCCCCGTGTGCTCGAGTGGTCTAAAGCGCGCCTTTACGGATCACTGACATCTCACTTCTGTCTGCATGGGTTCGAGTCTCGGTCTCGGACAATGCGGGTATGTAAGAAATCTTACCAGTAGATTCCCTTGGGTCGATGGTTCTTACCGTGGTTTTTCCAATTTTTTTTCTCCACCAGTTATACCGGCCGCTATGTGTAGCCTATCTTGTGCTGAAAAATGGCGTTAAACCCAAGACAACTCAGCAACAACAACTATTAGAAACCAATGATAGACGGCAAGTGACTAATTACGGTTTTCAGCTGGAGATACCGCACTTGAAATGACGTTCTCCAGTGAAAAGCTATGAGTGTATGATACTACCATTGTGTAAATTCGGTACAGCCTCCGAAGTATCGTACTCATTAGATGATTTTTTGCTGCCATCTTTCAGTAACTTTCTTGCGAGATTTTCGTAAAGTGAATACTAGGTAAATAGGTTTCGGAAAAAGATTAGTAGTTGCACATAATTTCATTTTAGATTCTAGTAGTTTTACCAGTTTATTCATCAGCTCATTTTCCATCTGTCTTTTGTTTCTGAAAGGGGAGTATATTTTTTCTTTCGACAAAATATCACCCAACAGAATGTCTCTCTGTTATAACAGTCATTACTGATAACAAATAAAAGACCTTTTTGTGCCCTGCTTGTTGATATCAAATTTGTATTCCATACACGTTTACGATGGAGCATCATTCATCTCATCTAGCCAGAATGTCTAAATGTGAATACCTTCATTTTTTGCTCGTGGATGAGACGAGAGTGTTTACTGATTGTATACCTTGTCTGTGATTTACTGATCATATACATGAATCTACTTAGGCGCATTTACTGTGTTAATTGATATTGCTGCAGTGGTTAAGTGGAAATTCTACATCCAGAGACAAGAGTTTACTCTTCCAAAATTAATTATTATGTTCTTGCGTTTTGGGGATCACTTTTTCCTCTCTAACCAATTCCAGCCTGATAGAAATAAATGTAATTTACATCATTTAGGACGCCGATAGCCAACAATACCCAAGACGGTGTATACATAATATAAATACATATTTATTAACTTCGATCTTGATAAGGCCGATCTTGACTGAAAACATACATCTCAGGGAAATTGTACCGTGAATGAGATTGGTACTGTGGATTACATCTATTAGATCTCGAGGACATTTAATGACATATTTTCGAAGAGAGAGAGAGAGAGAGAGAGAGAGAGAGAGAGAGAGAGAGAGAGAGAGAGATACCTGGAGCAGCTTCAGCTTGATGAAAAACTGTAAAAGATGGAAGAATTTCTCACAAGAAAGAACATAAACAAAACGAAAGACTGATCAACTGGTAATTTTCGTAATTAGGGCAAATATAGAGTTTAGACAATACATTATATAAATTTCCTAGGAAATGTAAGTTTGTAATTTTTCAAGTTCGCAACTTAAAATATATGAAGGACAATTGTCACAAAATGTTTGATATGATTTTGGAAAGACATCCACAGTGTTAGGTAGATATAGATACAATTTCATTCAGACTCTTTCTATATGTTTCATTTCCAGGATAAATAAATAAATATGAAATAAAGAAAAGGGCAAAGAAAGAAAGTGTAAATAGCAAAAGAAAGAATGGGAAAAAAAACCTATACCGTTTTCATGTGAAGAAAAGATGAATTTGTGTTGGTACTTTCAATATCTACATTTATTTTTTCTTGATAATTATGATCAAAACTTGCTTTATTGTTATGCTTTAGCACTGATGTATGGTGTTTGCGTCGAAAGGTGGTGTAATTTAAAACCTAGAGCAAGTCCATTATCAATTAAAACAGTGATAAGTTACAAAAAAGTGATGTATAAAAGTAACTAATTAAAAAAGCCTATATACAGACAGACAGACATATATACACTGATAAGAACTTTACATAAATAAATATTTAGTACATACCCAACGCTGTCGCTATCAGCATAAAGCAAACAATTTGTATTTTGAACATTTTTACTCGTAATGGCAGTTGTGTAAGCTACTCTGCTTGTTCCTTAATATTTAAGTATTTACTAGACTTCAGTTTATATGTCTTCTGGATATTGTCACATTTTCTTGAACCGGATTAAGCCGGATTGGTATGGTAAACATAAATGTTGACATCCAAAACCCACTTCCTGGTGTCATTATTATATACCTAATACCTGTGTTGAGGATGCATTAGAAATACTTTGAAAAACTACTAGGATATTCTGTACACGATTTTCATTTTATATAGGTAAGCCAACAAGAACAATTTGCATGGCTCGCACTCACAAATAAACATAAACAACCCCTCCCTATTGACGCACCCTTCCATTCACACACAAATGCACACATCCAGATGGCGGAACTTAAAATGCTTCAACAAGACTTTAAACACAGGTAATTAATTGCAGCGTTATTGCCTAGGTCACATTTAGGCTTATTACCTCTCTTAATAAGGTTAGTTACAAAAATACGTTTTGACTGAAAAGGGAGGTACCCAAATACAAACATCGATTTAAAGATTGCACTTAAAATTGACCTGATCTTAGTTATTCTACACTTATCGTGTTCATAATTTATATTTTAAATGCCATAATACTTTCAAGACTCAGAATATAATGGACAGATTCTCAAGTTCTTGGATGTAATCTTGTATTAAGAAGTGATATCGTTTGTCAATACATTTACAGATTCCCTAACTTCCTCACGAAGCTTCTTTTGTCTAACTTTGTCTCAAGATATACTGTTCATTTGTCACGATCTCATTATAATCTAGGTAACTGTATTATCCATATTTATTTCAAGTTCTTTTAAAACCTTTCTGTCTGATATTTGTAAAATCGATTTTGATTACCATCGAAATACTTCTCAAAATGTTTATTATCTCGCCTTTATATCGATAAGGATTAATATTGGCATACTTCTTCTCAATATTTTAATTTTCTTGCTTTTGATAAGCTTGTATTAAAGTGATCTCTTTTGTCAATATATTATAGATTCCCTAACCTCCTCATGAAGCTTTTATCTTTTGTCTAACTTTATCTCAAGATATACTTGTTCATTATCACGATCTCATTATAATCTAGATAACTGTATTATTCATATTTATTTCATTTTCTTTTCATTCTGATCTTTTTAAAATCGATTTTGATTACCATCGATAAACTTCTCAAAATGTTTATTTTCTCGCTTTTGATATCGATAAAGATTAATATTGGCATACTTCTCAATATTTTAATTTTCTTGCTTTTGATAAGCTGACGCGGAATCCGTATGCCGAATGTAAAATATAGCTTTTCGACCAGTAGATTTCCCCTGCTGTATCAACTCTTGCCTCTTTTTAACCTTTCTCTTGCAATTTCCATCACTCATCATTCTGGTGGCACTGGAAGCAGGATTTGAATGTTGAGACTGCAATAGTCTTTCTGGTAAATAATGTATAATTAACACGCTTGCAAATCTATCTACTCCCTGATTATCGGGATAAAAGTCTCAAAGGGTTATAAGGTACTAGAAAATTGAATGCGTCATTATCAATGACTCTTGCCTCTTTGACTATATCAACCTCTGTCTTGTCAAATATTATATGATCAAGTAGAGACAGCTTATACCAGAAAGATAAACCGATGATTAGCTTGGATTTTTACAAGATCAACAATGCTTATGAAGTTAAATCTTTGGAAATTTAGAGAAACAAACATCGGACTTACTGTGTCAATTAAATACAAACTGAGAGATCTTCAAAGCTATACTCAAAGATATGACAACGAACTCGAAGAATTACTGAATGACTACCAGAAAAATAATAAGAAATGAGTGGATTTTATCTTGATTGACTTTGAAGGTTCTCAAGAGACTGGAATTGACATTCCTAATTTTTGTGTAGCTCATCGCGCTTGCAGCATTCAAAAACTTTTATTTCATCACTGTTGGAATCCTAGCGTGATTGCGGGATGAGTGGGTGGGTGGGCGTGAAAACATATTTCGTGGTGGCTCTTGTTGATTTTCCTGAGCGGATTTTAGACCTGATAGACGACGCTTAAAACGAAGAAGAGTTAATCGTTATGGGAACTGTCATAAATTTGCTACAGTTATTGCTCAGAATTTCCCATGATACGACGGGCAATTTGTTTTGAAATATTAATCAAAACAAGGAAGGTAGTTTCAGTCACCACGAACGGACCCAAACTTATTTATATGCAAGTGGGAAAGGACAATTTAAATATTCGATAAGTTATTTGGCTATACCTTTGTGTAGAATACCAAAAACGGTCTGAATGACAGAACTGGCTAAATGCTATTTTCCACATTTTCTCAATACCTAAGCAAAACAAAACGTCGTGTTCCCGCATTTCCCATGTTGTCTACTTGGATCCTGATGGTATGCGAACGGAGCAACGAAAAGCTTTCAACGTTAGGTACCAGACTCACTCTTTAGACCATTTTGATTTTCAAGGAAAAATGAAAAATATTTAAATATTGTCGATCCGATGCGGACAATTTTTTACGTTGTTATGTAAAATTTCTACAGTTATTTCTAGATCAGTCGATTGAAAGAAGCGTTTTCCGTTGCCAAAGGATTTGGATTAGTGTACTGCAAGAAGTTCATGCCCGAGAACAAACGTCTTAATCCTATATATGTCTGCTATCAGCCAAAGCTTTGCGTCGATTATATTACTGGTGTGAAATCCAAGACAAATGGATGCAGCATGCACCAAACAGTGGAGAAAAGAATATTGGATCGTATTATGTGCATGGTTGGGATTTAGAAAAACCACAGATTATGTACGAAATTTAGGAGGTCAGATTTATTTAATACATGCCACACCTATTTGCCTAAAGAGACATGAAAAAACACTTTCAGAGAATACGAATAAACGTACCATCGACTCTAGAGCTCGGAATTTCAAGGATACCAAGTGATACAAATGGAGGATAACGACTACGATCGATGGTTTGAAAACAGATTTAAACTAGAATGAATCTTGATAAGAACTTGCTTGAGTGCCGAATTGTTTCATGCTCTCATTCATTGTTAAAAGTGTACGAAAATTAGCGATGCAACACGATCATGCGGCTCTACTGTCGAAAGAATTCATGTTCGTATACCCATCTATGGACCTCATCCATCCACGCACTCACAAACCACTCTGAATACCACAAGTTCATCGACAATCACAAATGAAATAAGCTTACACGTTTAGTTGGTTTTTGGTCTGGCTATTCAAACACTCAAAGGGAAAGGCCTAACTATCCGAAAGGACATACTCTTAACACTTTAGACAGAGCAGAGGTTTTCACTTCCGTCATGGCGACCAAGTACAATGACTCAGCTGCTGTGTGAAACTTCACTACTGCCAGTACAAAGATAAAGCTTTCTTCTGAGCATTAACGATGGTGTCCGTGCTGTCTCTTCTTTCATTTGGTCGGTCAAGACTATGATCATAGTGGATACTTTAGACGATTTTAGTCTAGATCCTGACCTGCTAGAACGAATCTACAAAGACTTTGAAAACATTCAAGTGAACTCAAAGAACAATTGCATACTCGACGACATAAGCATTTTCACCACTGGTATATGAATGCCCTGAGAAGCCATATTACTTTTAAGGTGTTGAAATTATCAGACATTGATTATCCATCGACATTTGGAAGACACTGGATGCCACGACTTCAATCTACAACTTTGGAGTGCTACAAAAAGCACCCCACTGCAGGGGGTCCAGGTAAACTTTCAAGACTTACAGGCCTTGAATAAACAAAATTTTACTACTTCAACTCCTAGCAATCCAAAATATCATACGCTCCCAAGAGGAATATCGAACAGTTGGTAGCAGTAGCAACAACACCACGTTTTGTCAGCATTTATTACAATCCATCCCATGTCACTGGCTGCGCAGGTATTCAACATTTGTATCGTTATGCCAAAAACCAAACTCAAAATTTTACGTCTGCAAGATGTATGTCAATGATTACGAGAACAATCTACGTACGCGTTTCACAAACCCATTTAACGAACAGTTTTCAGACGTCAAACTAAATAAGTAGAAATATATCATCAATAGTATCCTGATTTAGGTGCTGTCTCTTATTCAGCGTCGTAAAATCAAGGTTACAAGTATTTGTTACGTGACATCGATATGTGTTCAATATTTGGTTTGGTTTGTTCTTTCTTCTAAAATCTGTTTAGAGTTATCGCGAGCTTTAAAATTTGTTCTGAAACAAATGTGAAACTTATGTATCTATTTGACATTATTTTTCTCTTTTTTTTTAGTATATATTTTCTAACAAATTAGAAACGTAGATTTATACGATTGGGTCTCTATAGGGACAAGCAATTTTAACATTACATTTCACGTTTGTCTCTGTATCTTCGGTTATTCTTTTTATTAAAGACGCCTTTCCATCGTCTTGTGTTTCCTTCTTCCCCGCTGCCGCATTTGAGTCATTTTGGCAAGTCCCCCAGATTTGTTTACACAAACTTTCCATACCAGGATTGCTCCTTGTGCAAGGTACGTCCACTGCTGGACCGCCGCAAAATTCACCCATTCTTTCACAACTCCTCACTGGTGCTTCAGAATGGGAGTACCTCCTCGTCTGGTCTGTATCTTCTACCTTTTCCTTTAGCGATTCGAGGCCGCTAGCTTTGGAGGTAACCTTTAGGGAACAAACTTCTAGCTGGGAACAAATGCACGATGGAAAAATTCGGGAACTAAATTCTAGCTGGATCCGATTACTAGTCAGAAAATTACTTCGGCGACTAACTTCCAGCTGGGTTGAATACTCGTCTGTGAAAGCTCTTCGATTTATAGTGGTCCTTGAACCATTTTGCTAATACCATTACACCGGTCCTAAATATTACTACTGCAAACTTAGTCCTGTATCCATTAGGCCAGCCCCATACTAGATGTACACAGAACAGTTGGGACCACGTAGGCTGGAAAGGTACAGAACCCATCCCTATGCCCTGTTGGCCATGGTGGGACTAAATCGAAATTTCGCTTTTACTCACTTACAAACCAAAAAAAAATCGGATTTTCTGATGATGTGTCCAATACTAATTAAATGATCAGCACAGCAAAATTATATTGGCTTGGTTCTAATACAGTCTGTTATTTGCTTCATATTATATTTTGCATCACTTTAACATCTTGAAGTTCATCTGTAGTTATTGATGTTAAACGTTATGAATCGCTTTATACTATGATCTTGCACTATTAGTAAGTGCATATTACGATAATATAATACCTTTAATAATTCCAAAATATGTATATGCACTTATTATGCTATTTTTCCTACTTTGCTGTAAATATGCAGATTTACTACCATTTTAAATGCAGTGCAAAGTTGATTTTCCATGAACATCTATGCACAGAAAGAAATGAATATAAATAATAAAATGAAATTTTGTCTTGCATTATAAACATTAATAATGTATTTGAATCAAATTAATATTGAAGATCAGATATTTTTCTTTCCTGTCACTTCATCATTTATTATAAAATTAAAACTGATGATATATTTATAAACTGTGATTATTCACATAGGCAGTTTGGCAGTCCAGAAAAGGAAAAGGTGGGGCAAAATTACCCTTCCCAGTCGCAAAATGAGGTCATTTAAATGCAAACAGGGGCTACAGTAGCCTTCAACGGTTTATCGTTTGTTGAAAAGAATTCAAACTCATATGATTATTACAAGAATTGGCATTGAGGAATTATTATTTTTGCAGTAAACATTCACTTTTCCAGGAATATATGTCTTGAATCAGTCGCTGTTGAGTGGAGATTACCTCTTGCTTTCTTCAATTTACTTGTCCTTTAAATTAACTGCTCCTTCAGTTCTTTCAGTTTTCAGGGAAACTATAGTTAACCATGCTAAAGTCCAGCTCAAAGACGACTGATTAAAAGTATATAATTCTGAAAAATATAATATTCTCTGTAAAAAAAAAATTTAATAAGTCCACGACCTTGTGTCTCTGACTATGTGCGTCCCCTTTCACGACCCTTCTAGACCTGGACTTCAGTTTGAATTCCTCTTGCACAAGTAACAATTCTCCTCTAGAATGTATCTTGGACATTTGAGTCTACCATTTTTCCTACCTGTGAACTACTTTGGAAATAAATGGCTGTTGTTCTGGTGGTCAATTGGCAAAACCACTGATATCGGCGTAGCAGATAAGCCTTAATTTCTAGCCCAGCTGTTTACTCACAAAGCTGACATAATGTTATTTACTTTCTTAGTTATTGGGTACAATTTACACTTAGATAAATATCCAATCATAACGGTTTAATCATAAACATAATCTTAGTTTCCTATGACTGTTCCACCCCATTTTAGAGAATTACGCGTTTATTGTAAGGTTGAAATCTCTAAAATGCGATGGGAAGAGTCAGAAAAAAATCTTAACCACCTGCAAATTTGATGAATAGAATATGTTTTCTAGCATGCGATTGGCTGTAAACAATCACATGATACTGCTCTTTCTTTACATATTGATAACATTTTTGGGGAATACTTTAGGTTATCAGTCCGTTTTCCAAGTTAATTTTGAGTCAAGCCTTGTCTGTATCAACTACATACATAAGCAACAACAGCAACTTCTCCAAAGCGAATTGTATTGTCAGATCAAACTTTTCAATTCAGATAAAGTCTTCACACACTGTACAAGCAGAGTCCTACCTGCATACAACATTCATTCCACTCCATAACCTAATAAAGCATATGCCAGACTTTTCAATACAATCTCTGCCTTCATAAATTACTGCAGTTTTCCCTCCACTGAATCCATCTTTGATGACATGAGCTATTTTTAGTAGGGTTATGGCCATATGACGTAAGAACAGCGAATCGTCTTGACACTGGACCCGTATTATTTTATTCTGTAACAATCAAACTGGGTAGAAGACAACAAAGTGAAAAATACACATGTAAAGTTGATCTCCACATTAACATTTATCATTAATCTCAAACATTCTTATGTTGTGATGTTGTGGTGCATTTTTCTTGCTTACACTGTTCGCAGATGGGATCAGGTTATACACAAGTAAACATATTATTACAGCTAAGTATATTATTTGGTGTCTTTCTGTCTCACTATTTCGTTATCAAACACTCATTTCATTGTTATTTCATGCTATATCACTCACTTCGTATTATATCATATTCAAGAAACGTAAGGTGTATAAGCTGTCTTGAAACATACATTGATTCTTGCCCAAGTTCTAAGTTGACTTTCTATGGATTACAGTGTACTTACAGTAATGGACCTTTTGCAATTTACATGCATATATACATGCATACATATATACATACATACATACATACATACATACACACGCATACACATACATACATACATACATACATACATACACACGCATACACATACATACATACATACATACACACGCATACACATACATACATACATACATACATACATACATACATACATACACACGCATACACATACATACATACATACATACATACATACATACATACATACATACATACATACAATGTTGGGCATACAGATAGACAGATATATTTATTAACTTACAAAGAAACCAACATACATTAATATTGACAGACATGCATATATAAGTGAGTTTGTGTGACTCAGAAGTTGTTGAGAAATGACCAAAGATATTCAAAGTAACAAATGCATGTTTATTATTAAAGTATAAATTACGTGAACATCACGAAACGTTGCGGTGCTTTGTAAAGATCTATCCAGTATGTTTTGCAAGCAGGTGGCCAATTCAACCATATGATGGAACACATTCAGCATTGCATCCACCACAGTAGTTCGCCCTGTAATAGTAGTAGTTGTATTAGTTTTATTCAAAGATAGTGGTGCTGGTAGTAATGATAACGTTGGTAATATTTGTAAGCGTTAGAAAGACAATACTACTGCTAATAATAATAATAATAATAATAATAATAATAATAATAATAATTATCGACATCATCATCTGTCTCCTCTTTCTCCGCCTTTTCGTTCTTGCTGTTGCTAAAGTTGCTATTTTAAACTTTGTCTTACTTGTCTTCTTTATCCTCTACATTTCTGATAACTGTTTTTATGAAGAATACCGATTATTCCTTTTAGCCAAACCTGCTATCTTTTGACCCGGTAATTAAAACATTTACGGTGACAGTAATAGAAAATTCCAGTCAAATCGACATGGAGACCATAGGATAGCATTATATTAACTATATCAACCCTTTTGCAATACTCAAAGCAAGCGAGACAAGAACATGTTAAAAATGACTAGCAGTTCTTGATTTGTTTCTTAAAAATATACAGAAATGTCTCGTTCATTCCATGATCGATCGATCCACTGGAGTAATTCGTGCTTAAATCCTTACGACGTTATAGGTTTATGAATTGATTTTGCGTGTAAATTGTCGTGGAGAGAAAGATGGAATAATACCTGCATATGGTTCCTGGAGGACAGTACTTATATGTACAAGGGTCCTGATAGCAAAACACCGGCACACATCCTATAATAATAATAATAATAATAATAATAATAATAATAATAATAATTATCATGGTCCTTACAACTGGTCAGAACAACAAACAAATGTGTTTTGAGGCTGAGAACGATTTGGTGCAATACACGTTCCTGAGGCTTAATAACTCCAACGAGTTTTAGGTTGATATGCATACCGAGAATTTCGAAGAAAGGGGGTAAATATAAATGTATCGTTATTCAATATTGCAAACAAAACATATATTAGCATTCGATTTGTTTGTTATTTTGCATGTCCTAATTTATTAGGAAAAGTAAAGGAAACCAAACGTTTTTAAAAATATAAAAATCAAATTTGACTCAAAATAAAAATGTCCAACTATTGCAACAAATATCATTATTTTGAGAGAGAGGGCGCTTCACACAGTTCCAAAATATCATTTGTATAAATGCTAAATACAGGAACCATTGCAGTGCTTAAAGCTCAGATCGATGGTGCAGGGGAGATAACGCATCAAATACTTTGGCAACGAGAGTTGTAAATTATTTTAGAAATTAAGCCATTTTAAAACCATCGTGTAACATAAAATATAATAAATGTAACACACTATGGGACAAGAAAGGTAATACATTCATAAGTTTCATGTCAGGTCCTCAATCTCACATGGAGGTTAAAAATGTGACGATTGATCCAGATAGTAAAGCTTTTGTGTTTGTCTTAGCTTACTCTAAAAATGATCTATGTCATTGTAATTTATCATAAATTATCTAATGATATTAGAAGGAATGCAGAAGGCACATAGTTGCTATGGATACACATTACCCCAATCCCTATAGGGATTGGACTACTAATTAATCTCTAAAGAGAACTTAATTAAAATAAATTTGAAAAATGAAAATAATTTCTGCGCTAGATTGGCAAACCAACCACACATGCTTCTGTTCATTTGAGTTAGATAAAAAAAGATTAACACATTCAGCCTTGAAAAATATGTTCCAGAGCCAAAGAGCATCCGCTCGCACCTAGAGTTCATATGCTATTTTGTCAGTAGGAACGTAACTACAGGTTCGCAAAATAAAACTATGCTTGTTGTCAACTATAATCCATAGTCCGAAATTTATAAAATTAATAACGCAAAACAAAATAATTCTATTTACTCTCTAATGAGTGTATCTCAGAATGTTTAGTGCTCAATTTTTCACTCCCCAACGGTAGACTCCATTTATGGCTGTAAAATAATAAGTCGTCCGATATTAAGACGAGTGGTTCCTATTGAATACTTTTAAGATATGTCTGGTGGATGTACTTCTATGCATGTACTTTCATTATAGATTCTAGTTTGGTTTTGCCATTTCATTTATTGGCTTAGGCTCCGTCCCCTCAACCCTATTTTGTGAAAGTAAAGTGTTTTTTCTTCATACAGAATATATCCAATACAGAACGTTAGTTTGCTTATAATGGCTAAATGACATTTGCGTGCCCCGTTTGGTGATTCTTGTATTGATATCAAAAGTATATTGTAGATTTTTGCGCCTTCGATCATACCATATCTGTATAATTTTGCGCCTAAATATTTTTATTTTTCTGCGTGACAATAGATCCAAGTTCAGACGGGAGTTTTAAAATATTGAGTGATCATATACCTGTATGTGTCATTTAGTGATAATATGCCTGAGTCTAATTTGGCGAATTTGCAGTGTATTTTTGTATTGCTACAGTGGCAAAAGGAAGTTATATATCTAGAGGTAAGCGTTGAATTCAATACAGAACTTATTAACTCTCTTAAATTACGTATTCTGTCCTCGCTTTTCGGGGATTACTTTTCTCTAAATATATAATCTTGAAGAAAAACTCTGATCAACATAGTTTAGAACAACGATTGCCAAGAACGTCCTAGACAATGTATTGGTAATAAAAATATAT
>JAECUM010052189.1:0-37103 GCA_016617855.1 Megalonaias nervosa | reverse complement strand
CGTGTATAGATAATATGACCCTAGTTCGAATAGATGCAAGCTTTATTTATATGAGAAGACTGTATGATGGACAACGATGTTCTCAGCGAGGTCACTGATCCCACATGATCGTCGTATTGATGAGACTGCTGGACAAACAGCTGCCAGACCAGTGCAATGACAAGGCGATGATAGAGAGATTTCTACGTGGTAATCAACTGGTGTCTGGGGACAAGGTCAACTTTCTGTAACCACTATCCGCTGATGTAAGACTATCACCAATCTGTTTATATTGATGTACATGTTATCTTCGAATTAACCTGCTACACTACCTCTAACGATATAATCAAAGTGAAATATCTAAGCAGGGTATACAGGAGTCAAACATGGGGTTCATTTCAAAATCATACAAACATTCTAAGTTTATGACTTGAAATTTTAAGGATCAGAATGTACAATCTGCGAATAATGGTAGTTTCATATCTAGCACCTCAACAAATATTATCATGTGATGTTTTTGTTTGGTGTTTTTACAAAATCAGTCACAAAAGGTTTTGTAAGAGAACCAGGAGTAAATAGCTCCTTATATTTCATGCGGTATAGGACTAGAACAATATTCGACCTGTTGTCACAAGGACGTAGATGAAAAGAAGAGAGTTGACATTCCGCTCTCTCTCTTTTTCACACCCTAACCTGTTTCTGCATAAGCTGTAAGATCTTTCTTTGCTGTATCACGGCTACATGTACCGAGATCGTATTTACATCATCTCTGCCCTATTAATTCACCATACCTGCGTCAGTTTAGGGAAGAAAAAATAGAGATATTATGCGATTACTGTCGGTAGAGGCCAGTAGTAGGGACATGGGAATCTGACCAAACAAGGAAGAACAGGTGAGATCTGTTCAAATTCTTAGAATTCTAACTTAACGCCAAATTTAATTGGACAATTTATAGTCATGGGAGTTACATTATATTGTCATCATCTGTCGTGCCTTGTATTCATCTTTCTTTCGTGGATTCAGATGTCAGTGTTATAATGTTGTTCCGTCCTTCCTGTAGGGCCTTCACAATTTGCATATATCATTAACAAGAATAAATTACAAAACAAATATTCTGTCTAAATGAAAGTACATGTACTTTTCCATGCTATATTAACTGTAAAAGTCATGACCAGTATATATGAGGTCTACTAAGGTTAAAGGGAGGTAAGTCAATGTTTCCTCTTGCTTATGTTCCTCTTACACGGAGGAAATAATCAAAATTAATAAATTAAAAAGATTATAAAGTTAAAAACAAATCAGCAAGGAAAACAAAACAACAACAACTCCTAACAACAAACAAACAAGTAAACAAAGCTAATGTATGACACTGTATCAATTAAATGTCATATTACGTCTATTTAATTTGCACATCTATGATTTTTGCATGTGTGTATTAAAAGACAGTTTTACACGTTGTAGGTATCGCTAATGCTCTAAAACCCTTCCATATTTCTTTTTTTTTAGTTTGATATGCATGTTTCCTAATGACAAGTCGACACATGTTACTCATCAGGGATTGTTTACGAAGGACCTGAGTAAAAAAAAAGCAAGGCTCAACCCATTGCAATAAAATTTTAACTGGACATGCATAGCTATTGTGCCGTTACTAATGAAAATAACGTCATTTTTATTACTAATATTCATCTTAAAGTACAAAAAAAAAATAATTTTAACAGGCACTTTATGATTGCCGCATTAGACAACTTTCTGTTTCTGTTTAAATATACACGTCACAGATATCAGTATCAAGCAGCAGCTTCCCAAGGAACCTTGAGGCGCTCTGAAAATTGTCTGTTAGTCTCTTGGATTCCTTGCAGCCGGGAGCTATCTGGAGTGACTATGACGTCATACTGTGTATTTGTAATCTTGAAACCATCTTTAATCTACAATATTCCTTGCAAATGTAAAACACTAATGAATAATTCAAAGTATATTGAATAAATAAGTAAACAATAAATAAGCGACAAATATAATTTTGATAAATATACATGTCGATCTTTTCAGCAATGTTTCAGAAGGACACAATTACCCGTATCAGTGGGAACAAAATAGTACAAACTTTGTAAAAGGTGAAACATGACTATTTGACAGAAACCGCAATGATACCCTCATATAAACTTTAAAAAGTACCCCAAATCAGCTTTATAATCATTACCGGATTAAAACATGCATACAATATCTAGATAAGAAAACATGATTGATAGGGACGGAGAAAAACTAAAGAGCAACGTATGGATACAATACATCACTGACAATGTTGAAAAACATGGTGGTCGAGAAGCCCACTTTATTATTTCCATGAAGAACGTGTCAAGCCTGTTCTAGGAAAGGGTTAGTCGTCAAGGAAACAAGGTTGTTAAAGTTTCTCATATTCATCATTAGAACACCTACAGTACAGGTCAGCAAGAACCATTATAAGTGTGTATACGGTACCAAGAAGCCCACGTTCGTTGATTTATTCTAAGTATTCCCGTTTTAGATTGTGACACATTCAGTAAGGCCGGCATGGGATGTTTTCTTTTTTCTGTGACACATTCAGTAAAGGTCTGCATAGGATATTTTTTTCCTGTGACACATTCAGTAAAGGCCTGCATGGGATGTTTTTTTTTCCCCATACACCCTACAATACCGTAAATATAACTATATTCAAACAGTAAGCCAACTACAAATAATGTCCACTAAAGCTGTCATTACATCATGCTGTTGTTGGTGTTGTAGGGTTTTAACGCCATTTTTCAGCATAATATAGGCTATACATGGCGGCCAGTATAAATGGTGGAGGAAGAACCCGGGAAAACCCCGGAAAGAACCACCGACCCACGAGAAGCTAATGGCAAGCTTTCTCACGTACCCACATTGGCCGAGTCTCAGACTCGAACCCACGCAGACAGAGCTGAGATGGCAGTTATCCGTAACGGTGAGCGCTTTAGACCACTCGGCCACATCATGCAAAAAAAGATATGCTGATAAGTTTCTAGGGTGAAATGTAAAAGGTCAAGGACACTGTGACTGAAAGAACAAATTTGGTTTCTGCTCAGTAACTTAAATTCTTCATCATCTGCGATTACCAATCTTTGTAGATGACATGTACTTGGGGTACGGGAAACTTCTTTCGATTTCGGCTTGAAAAAAAGGCCAAAAGTTGAGGTTGCTGTGACAGAAATAATAACAATTGGTTTCTGTATAATAATATTAGGTCTACATTGGATAGCTTGAGGTAAGGAGGAAGAATACTGATATTGAATTGGGGTACAATGATCAATGTTCAAAGTCACTGTGGCTGCAAAATGATGCTTTCTGCACCCCCCAAAAAATTAATTTCGTATTTATATGTTGTCAGATAAGTCCTGACTACTCTTTGTAGTATATAATGAATGATGGGAGTGTATTTTGAATCATTCTTATATATATATATATATATATATATATATATATATATAGAGAGAGAGAGAGAGAGAGAGAGAGAGAGAGAGAGAGAGAGAGAGAGAGAGAGAAACACACACGTATATCAATATTTTACTTAAGCATGCGTGCAAATGGCGAAGTAATACACTCGGTACACTTTCAACTCACAGGGAAATGGGACAGACGTTCACCCAAGGGGGTTCAAGGCCACGTTTAACCCAATTCAGCGTCATTGTGGTTTGACGGTCGTACTCCATTAACCGAGGATTAGATGTTCCTATGGCTTCCGTCTGCATGCAGATGGGGCTCCCGTGAGGATTGGTCTGTCTAGAGACCTAATGAAAACGTGCCCACATAGGTGTTTCAGTTATATGTTGGGAAGTGAAAGAAATCGGACTGTATTTACCTATCAACAAAGCCGGAAAAAATGTTTATTTCAATAGAGAGCCTAGGGATAGATTTCTGTGCCAGGCACATTTAGTTCTTTAAGGTCAAGTCCTCAAATGATGACTAGGCTGAAATTATTTCTGAAAACGTCAGAAAGCAGCTTCCCGGACATTTGCACAACGTCCCCATTATGCCGATCTCAGAGCGATAAAATTAATACTGGCAGATTCAAAGTGTGTGTGTGTGTGTGTGTGTGTGTGTGTGTGTGTGTGTGAGAGAGAGAGAGAGAGAGAGAGAGAGAGAGAGAGAGAGAGAGAGAGAGAGAGTTATAATGAAATAGATTAAAGAGTTATTATTTGTTTCAAGCTGGTATCGAACTAGCCTCGTGAGTAACACCACCTGTTTCTCAGCTCCTTTACAAAAGCGCTCTGACTCGGACATGCGTACCCTCCAAGGAAAGGACAGAAGAAGGTCGCAGACCAGGACGCGAGGTGCTGGAGAACTCATTTGCCAACCAAACGGAATTGAACACTCAGCTCTGTACACAGACTAACAGGATAAGGATATATATCTAGAAACGCAAGATATATACATGAAATTATAAATATAAACTGACATTTTTATAATTTTATACCGAACTAAAAGTAAAGCCCTTATCCCTGGACCATGCATTTTATGGTACATGTTGATATCAATGAACGTTATTTAGAACTGCACCATGATAAGCATATATCCTCAAAAATTCAGAAATAAAAAAAAAAATAACATGTAAAAAGTCTTGCTGAGGAGGGTTTTGGTGAACTTCCTGTGATACGAAGAAGATGGAAGAGCTGTTGAAAAGAGATCAAAGTGAGTAGTCCTACTGGAAGAGTGATATGAGTGCCACAATTCTCTTTTAAGGATTAAAACCGAGAACTTGGACCGCTGGAATTGATTATAATGTCATACTAGAACCGTTTGAACGATTTTCACAATTACAATCTGATGATACGTATCACACAGAGATCCTAATCTGAAGGAATGTAGAGTCTTCAAATTTTTAACCAGAGTCCGCTTCTGACGGAAACTTTGACTCGTCCATGTTTGTGTGTGTGTGTGTGAGTGTGATTTGGATTTGTAACGTAGCTTTAACAATTTTTTAGTCATATCGCTACGACGTCTGCAGTGTGGCAGTTTGTAGTGATGTCTAGCACTGGGGCATCATGCCGCAGACATGTAGCATGATCTCCCACCCAGTCACATTATCCTGACACCAGGCCGACCAGTCCTAACAGGCTAACAATAACCTCTTAATGTTGAGCGCCAAGCGAGGCAGCTGTTAGTACCATTTTTATAAATCTGGTATGACTCGGCCGGGGATCGAACCTACGACCTCCGGCATCTGATGCGAACGCTCTAACCACTAAGTCACCGGAGCGGTCCATGTTTGTAAACAGTGGCTCACTGGGTCATGCTGACGCATATGTCACTGCACTACACGCAGGCCCGGCCCCAGGGCAAGGCGAACGAGACAACCGCCTTGGGCCCCGCGCTTCTCCGCAATGCAGTTTTTTTGCATGGGGCCCCGCGCTCATCGCTTGCTGCCTTGGGCCCCGCACATCCTAGGGCCGGGCCTGACTACACGACCTAATTCTGATGTAGGTTACAACATAATAAGTCTGCAAATTGAATCTCAACTGTTAGCCAAAAATTAATTTTGCTTCATTTTTTCCAGATTACGTCAAGTTCAGAGTATTTAAGCAGAATAACACCGATTGTATTTTTTGTCATATGACATAGTGGCAACGGGATTTAACAGGAGGCGTAGATATTTGGGAACAATTAAGTATCGCCTTACCTGGAAACACTGAAAAGATGCCCATTTGAGTTTATATACGTTGACACCACTGGCATTTTTTAGATATCAGTGGAATTAGGGTCTTTGACATGTATGGGACATACTTTGTGAAGTTATATAGCAGGGGAAAGTCGGACGTAGACCTTTACCATATCGGTGTAACATACGAAGGTATACAGCTAGGGGAAAGTCGGACATAGACCTTTACCTTACAGGTCTAACATATGACGGTACGTAGCCAGGGGAAAGTCGGACATACACCTTTACCTTACAGGTGTAACACATGACGGTGCGTAGCCAGGGGAAAGTCGGACATAGACCTTTACCTTATCGCAGTGGCGTCACTGGGGGTGGGGTGCGAGGGTGCGGACCGCGCCGGGTGATACCATCAGAGGGGGTGACACCAAAATGACTCTATAAAATTTGTGAATTTTTGTGCAGGAAGGATGTCCATGGAGGGACACCATGAGTTACCACTCACGACTGTCTATAAAATTTTTGAATTTTTGTGCAGGAAGGAGGTCCATGGGGGTGACACCATGAGTTTCAGCACATGACTGTCTATAAAATTTTTGAATTTTTGTAAAGGAAGGAGGTCCATGGGGGTGACACCATGAGTTACCGCACTGGGTGACACCAACCCTAGTGACACTGCTGCCTTATCGGTGTAATATATGAAGGTACGTAGACAGGGGAATGTCGGACGAAGACCTTTACCTTATGAGTGTAACATATGAACGTACGTAGTCAGGGGAAAGTCGAACGTAGACCTTTACCTTACCGGTGTAACATATTATGGTATGTAGCCAGGGGAAAGTCGGACAAAACTTTTACCTTATCGGTGACATTATGTGGATCAATGCAGATGTATAAAAACTAAACATTACATTTTCATAGGTGTGCAATGACAATGATTTACATAGACATATTTAGAAGAATTTACTTACTGTTTCCATACATATAACTAATATCATCATCCGTTTAAACGTACTAGAGAGTTTGAGTCAACATTCTCCGGGTTTCTGTGTTGTTCTTTTTTTCTTCAATAATTATTCTTTACAGAACATCTAAGAATCTACTATTTATCAGTTCTGATGATTTTCAAGATTGTGTAGATAAAATGACGATATATTTATAGGAGTAAGAAAATGTTTCATAGAGTGACGCTTATAAGGTCACAACGACACCGTCATTGGTCTCAAGTACTCATTAAAGGCAGCTTGAGACTTGTTTCATATGAATTGCTTTTTCCAAAGAAAATTATCCAGATTTCCGCCTTGTGTCCTTGAAGTCCTTCTACAGAAGTAGTCAACTCGTTCATTTTAGCTGCACTTGCCAGTTCAAGTACAGTGTATAAACTGTGGCTCATCCTGGTGCTCAATTTTGTGGCACTTAGGAATTTCAGTGGTGTTGAGCGCGGATTTTATGAGCCAGAGAATGACCTGATCAAGGGTTTCTGTGAAGTTTAATCCTTATATTTCACGTTATAATTACCAGCAGAAAAGTAGACGGAGTATGCTAAAAACATATACCTCACAGGTTCTCTTCCTTCACAAAAGCATTATCATAAAACAAACTTTCCTGAATAATTAATCCAAAAGAACATCATTGGAAGAACAAATCTGAGGACAAACGAAACTGAGGACAAACAAATCTGAGGACAAACAAAACGTTTAGCTATGTTCAGGTTCTTCAGTAGTATTGGAAGCAAATACAAGACATAAACACTTCTGATCTTTTCTATTCGTTTTAGCGTTTCTGGCTTTCTAGTAAATGGATTAACTGTGGTGGATGTATGCTGAACAGCTGGATCGCAACTCGTGTGTGTGTATGTGTGTGTGTGTGTGTGTGTGTGTGTGTGTGTGATTTAGATTTTTAAAGTAGCTTTAACAACTTTTCAGTCATATTGCTACGATGTCTGCAGTGTGGCAGTTTATAGTCATGTTTAACACTGGGGCATCATGCCACAGACATGTAGCATCATGTCCCACTCAGTCACATTACCCTGACACCAGGCCGACCAGTCCTAACACTAACCTCCTAATGCTGAGCGCCAGGCGAGGCAGCTGTTAGTACCATTTTTATGTCTTTGGTATGACTCGACCGGGATTCGAACCCGCGACATTCCGCCTCCCGCATCCCTCGTGTGTAAATTTCAAGGTATCATGTTTAGAGTCAGGGTCAATAATAATTATTTTCCCCCCTTTTGTGGACTTTTTGTCTATTGCAGATTTGGAGATGGTTGTATCCGTGTTTGCCCAGTAACTCTGCAGTTAAAATCTATCTTAAAGGTCATAATCATATGTGGAGAATCGTATGGGTGTTCTGATTGGGTTGGGGTGGGTGGGTGCTCCCAATGTTTTAATTAAACTATTATAGAAGTCCCACCCAGGCTCGATTTTGGTTGGAAGTTAAATTAGTGAAAGATAGATGTAAAGCTCTGAGACCCCAGTCAGCAATGCCGACGGTTAAATGGTTAAATATACAAAAAAGGGTTAAATTCAATTAATAATAATTTAATAACAATTCAATAGTCAAATGATTCAAATTTACCAAGTGCACTCCTTCCGCTCGACCCTTTAATAGCCTATTGCATCACTTGATTAGTTGTGTGAGATAGATTTCCACCTGTCCTTGTATTCTACTCATCTGTGTATTCTTCTCTCCTATTTCTCCCAATTCATTCTCCTCTTCCTCCCCGACTTTCTCTAAATTCCTTCTCCTACTCCTCGACTTCTTTATACTCCTTCTCCTCCTCCTCCTCCTCCACCTTCTATCCACCTTCTCTCCACCGACTAGACTTTTGTCGACTCCGACTGTTCGGCTAGTCTCACTTCCGTGTCCCCTCTTGGAGACTCGGGACTCAACTGAACGGGAGGTTCTGTCCCCATAAAAGCTTCCTGTGAAAACACAAGGACGGTACAACATTTTTCCTTAGCCCTCTCATCTCACACTATACCCAGCCTATCATCCGATAACGGCTATTAAATTTCTTCGGTCACGCATTCATTCACATCGAAATACTCATACGTTCTTGTATGATAAAACAACGTCATAATACGGCACGGTATCAATTACGTCTTATACATACATCAGTTAATTCCGTCATATCAATACATATTCCTAATCCCTTTATACTACACAAGATCACAATAATCAGACGCATATCTTTACCTTACAACTCATACAAAGTACGCAAATATTAAAATATCCATGCTCTGATATATGCATACGTCCATAGTAACTAATCTTACATACTTCACCCATTTTCCATATTCACAACTCAGGCACGTGTAAATTCTAAGATAACGCATTAATAAATGCACTGGTTTACTACGAAGTAACCTAATAGCAAATTACAAAATTAATTCTGACCACAAGCTAACAATCTGCATAATTATCTACGTAAGGTTCAAGTCCATTTCTCAAATACACATGTAAATGAAACACTACAAAGGTAATTCTACATACTAAACGATGCTAGTAATTAAGTATACATACTACAAATAATTACAATTAGGATGCCATAATATTCTGCAAAAACCGAGCAAATAACTTACTGGCCCTTTCGAAGCTTTGTCTTTCCTTAGAATCTACTTCTAAGTTTTACCGCCAAATTATTAGTGGCTTTCTCGGAGTAACCCTATTTGCACAGCAATCTTCCCATTAGAAACTAACTTTTTGCATACGAGTTATGAAAGTTATAATTCGGACCTAAATTGTAATGACACCCTTTATCTCAGTTCCGATTGGTTGTCGCTGTGACCCGATCTAATCAAACTTAGCGGACAATGATCCTTCTCGCTGTCTGTCCACGTGGGCTTTCTTTTGATCTCTGAACGAACCTTTAACATGTAGGTGTGATACGGCAAGCCTTTGTCCAGTTGGCACGATCTATCGCCTGTGCCGATTTAAAATTCCGGGTCCTGGCTGGCGGGTCACGGTAACCTTGCATAAGAGATTAACACTAGCCCTCGGCAATGTTTAGACATCAAACACATGGCCGCAGTAATATTCTAGTTTATACGCGACCCTACAGCTGGGGCTTAGCAAACGTGACATCATATTTAAATATTATGAACGTTTGTGACCTCATCTTGGTGGGAGTTGTGGAGGAGACACAAGTTCACTCACTTTGCTTGTTTTGTCTGTTGGGGAGGGGGCACAAATTTACTAGCAGTGCTTTTTTTCTGTTAGGGAGGGAGGTTAGCAATTCGCTAACACTTTTTCTGTTTGGAAAATATTCACGAATTCAGACTACGTCAGTCAGTTAGAGGTTTTATCCTGAGTAGTAATTGCATTCCAAAAAACCATTTTTGTAATCAAATATTTTCTGAAATTAATGTGCGCGAAGATTGAGTGTTTTGAAAATACATATGTCCCTGGCAACATCGACACATTTTGGAACTAAAGTTTTTATCATACAACCGTCTGTGTGTGTAATATTTAAATATTTGTCGCTTTGCTTATGAATTTGATGGAACTTTAAGATCTAAATGGAGCTCCACAATTAGGTACAAGACTCTGAATGGAACTTTAAGATCTAAATGGAGCTCCACAATTAGGTACAAGACTCTGAATGGAACTTTAAGATCTAAATGGAGATCCACAATTAGGTACAAGACTCTGAATGGAACTTTAAGATCTAAATGGAGATCCACAATTAGGTACAAGACTCTGAAGGGAACTTTGAGATCTAAAAGAAGATCCATACTTAGGTACACGAGGGTTTCTTCACGGTTTTCTCGTAAAGTCAGTCATCTCGGTTCTCTGTAAGGGCACAAGTCATATTCTGAGTCATCTCGGTTCTCTGTAAGGGCACAAGTCATATTCTGTACTTCAGGTTTATTGCAAGATTCCACGAGCGCAAGTTGTGATCTAGTTATAAGACAAATAACTTCTTTATGAACATTCTAATAAACGACCAAATCACCTGTTAAACTTACCATATATATATATATATATATATATATATATATATATATAGAGAGAGAGAGAGAGAGAGAGAGAGAGAGAGAGAGAGAGAGAGAGAGAGAGAGAGAGAGAGTTCAGTTTCTACACCATTTCCACAAAAGTCTACATACTTAAGAAGCTTAAATCTTGTAAGCAATGCATATGTTGTTGTTTTTGTCTGGTTTTGTTGTTTTTATTACAGCTGTTGTATAGCTTGGTTGTCGTCAGTTTAGCTTTGTCTAGCTTTTTGCCGTTAATATAGCTTTTTGGAATAGCTTGGTTGTCCTTAGTAACATCTGTGTATTGCATGACTGTCTTTACTATAGCTTTTGTCTAGCTTGACTCTCGTAGCTTTTTAAAATTGGTAACAGTTTAAAATAGTGTTTTTGATTGTCAGTATAATTTTCTGATCATTGTCATGTTTGTCTCATCTTGATAAATATCTTTTTCCAGTTTAAAGCATTTGAAGAGAATGTTCACAAAAGGGATTTACACTAGTTGAATAACTAGACTCCCTCGGAACTAAGGAGTAAGTGGTAGAATTCGCAGACCTCCCATATTCCGGCAAATTTAATTAATTGGCAATAGAACCTAGAGGGATGTTAATCATATGATTTTGAATCTTAAAATGTGCCGATATTACTAAGTTCCTCAATCATCAAAAGAGCAGATTTCTTTCTGAGTTGATTGTAATTTTTTTTCGAAGAAAATGAAGTTTTAAAAAGTCAAAAATATTCCAGGCATTAGCAACTTCTTGGCCAAACCATATTTTTTGAGGAATTCATTTGCATCAGACTAGTCTTCGTGAATTTTGTTTGCCTTTCTAAAATTCAAAATGCTTTTGACTATAATATATTTCTGAAAGAAAATTAAGTTCAAAGTTGTAGACTTAAAATAAATGTTAAAGCTAACGAAAGGCAGCTCTAGACATGTCATCTCCTTAACAATACAAATAAATTATAACCTTCGGTCAAGTAAACTGAATAATATTAAATTTAATTAACTCAACAGTTTTTAAATAGAAGGTTTCTGCACTATTTCTAAGTTCTAATCAACATGAATAATCTACAGAACATGTGTTTTGGGAGGCTGTTTTCAGTTAAACACTGGTAGAGCGGTTATGACTTATGAGCAACCAGTCCGTGGCGTATTAAATTCCGGATGTAGACTGAAATCTGGGTAAAATGTGACTGAATATTGTTTCTCCTTCTATACTAACCAGTGGCTGCGTTTGAAAAATGTATATTTTTTTTATAGAATAGATTAACATTGTGTATTTTCAGCAAATGCTGCTGGTGAAAACCTTAAATGTTTTACATTTGATTAAATATTGCTAATTCAATATCACTTTTAACACAACAGAAACAGTTTAATTGGAAAAAAGACATGATACCTTGACAGATAACTTTGTCTTACAGGTAGTTCACTCTCCATAATTAATGCTAGATGTGGTAGGTCAAAACTGTGTTTGTTGAATCCTTGTGATTTTAATTATAAAGTAGCGTTTACCGAAAGTTTACTTGTTGCTTACCTATTTAAAATGATCAACGGAATGATCAGGTCATTTAAGTGCCTTGAGATCGTGTTCACAGATAATACTGATGTTTATGTTCTCTCTTAGTAAAATGCATGTTGAAAGAAACCTTGCGGATGATCGTGAAATTTCACCGCTAAGAATGTGTTATGTCCACCTTGTGCCGTGACCTCGCTTTCATTATTTTGACCCTGGTCATTACTTACACGTTGATGGGGGTCATTGTAGGGAGATCTCTATCGTCACATTCAACATACCACTTTAAAAGTAAAGGCACAGACTTTTTCCCTTTCAATCATCTTGTTTAATGTGCATATAGGATATGATTATCCACTCAGTAAAGACTTTACAATATAGCGTGGAAAAAGGGGAGTTCTACATAATGGAAGGTTTCTAGTTTCAGTACATCTTTAATTACTTTGTGACAATTTGTATGTTTTCAAAGGGTGCACAAAATCTTTCGTTGGTAGTCCAGCCATGACCGTCTCAATCCATAAATACTCCAGAACCGGACTGAAGGTGCATGCATTCCAGAAGAACACTTACATGAAATGGAGAATAACAAAAAATGAAATGTACATGCTAACATGTTTTTTTTTTTTCGAGCATGAATGCATCTTTTTTTTTATTAAAAGCAGTGTAGAAATTATTGAATATCATTTTTGAAAATTGCACACTTCGGTTGAAAACTGTCTAATACTGTGATAAATTATTTTTAATGCCTCACGAGCTGTGAACATATTTATCAAAAGTTAATTATTAAAGGCATATAGCAGTATTTATCGATCCTGAAAAAGATCTACTAACAAGAATTACAAATTATTCGAATTTTTAACATTGGTCATATTTAAGAAACAATAGAGTTTTAGTTCTATTATATATATATATATATATATATATATATATATATATATATATATATATATATATATAAAGTATATATATATATATATATATATATATATATATATATATATATATATATATATATCATAAGGGGGGGGGCAGCATATCATATCACTTACTTCGTAATAAAGTGAGTTGCTCGACTCGGGATTTGAACATTTCATTGGAGTGATCAGTTCTGAACAAAATAGGAAAGAACGTAACCAAACGGTGACAATTTCTGTATTGCTAGTTAAGAAATATCGATTGGAGTGACTCGAACTGTATGTTTTATATGTTCAGTGCATGCAATTTTATTGCCATGTCTTTTCAACATTGTAAGGCATTGAGACGTGCTTTTGCAGTTTATTCGGTACGTTCGGAAGAAAGGGTCGTATTCTGAATTTGTGAAATTCGGGTTAGGGGGAATTACCTAACTGTACCCTGTAAGAAGGGTTAATTAAATAAGCTCGCAATAGTAATTAAGCCTTTTTTTGAGGGGGGTGTCAGCTTTAAGCTGAATTTTGTGGAGAAATTCAGGCTTGTACTGCCCGTTTATTGCTTGTTTGTGCAGGGGATAGTCTGGTTTAAGTGAGTCCATAGGTAGGGCCATACCAGAGTAGGTAAATACATACGGGGCTATGTTAGAGTAATGCAGTATAACTAGAGTCGCTAGAGAGCTTAGTTCTTGTGACACCGAACAAGTATACAAGGATATCGACAATCATACAGTTAGTCAGGGAATTTAAGTCGATTGTAAGGACGAGTGCTCAAGTTCGCCAGATTGCAAGCCGAGGAAAAAAACAACGGAACGCGAACATATGTTAGTAATGGAGAGTATGGGGATCGAAGCTGAGTCCAGGAGGGATGAAGATCTGAATGAACGTTCAGGTCCCACAGGTAGACGTTCTGAAGACAGACAACCGATACGGATCACCATGCACATTATCAACGACAAGGAAGAAACTGACAACTTTTTGACGCATTTCGAAAAGTTTACACCGGTTCATCAGATACCGAGAGACCTGTGGGCTATGAAAGTCTCAGCATTCTTGCAGGAAGCCGCGAAAGACGGCTACCATAATATGATGCCGAATGACGTAGACGGCTACCACGCCCTGAAGAAAGTGCTGTTACGGCACTGTGAGCTGTCGGCTGAAAGTTTCCGGAAACTCTTCAGAGAGTCGCCCAAAAGAACTACAGGAACGCACGCGCAATTTCATGTTCGCATACGGGTACATTTTGATAAGTGGATCAAAATGACGGGTATGACGCTAACGTATGAGGGTATACTCAAAGAGATGTTGAACGAACACGTTTTATGTATGTATGTTAAAGATGCAATCGTGTTCTTAGCGGAGTGTGAGTTCTCGACCTTGGAAGATAACAGCATGATGGCCGAGCGTTACGAAAATGCGCACTCGCGTTTAACCACCTGGGGTTGCAGGGAGCGACCTGGTATCAGCTAACCTAGGTAGGTCACCAAGGGGGTACCACAAAGACGAAATTATCAGAACGGTGTTAGGCCAGGGGCCAGTAATCCCGGTCGTGATCATCTCGGTGGGACAGGGAAGACCTAGGGCGAAGATATGGGTACTCTCGGGTATAAAAGAGATCTTCTATGCTACGACTGCATAAGGATTGTAGAAAGTATCGTCCGACAAAGATTAATGCGGTAACTCCGCGCACTGTCAAAAAGCAACAACAGTAGAGTTGGCGAACACAGCGGTAGCTACGGTAAATGGTGAGATGGCAACTGTGCTGTATGACACAGGCTGTATCGTGAAAGAGAAACGCATACAGAGTTCATGGTTGCTGCAGTTTTTACTGTAGAACCCGACGACATCAGAGGAGAATCTTACTTCCTAGTTGTTCTTTGACAAGGGAAGAAACCTACGTCGACAATATCCTAGACGAGACGTTAACGACATTGCAACGTAAGGAGGTAGAGTCGATACTCCAAGACTACTGAAGCGTCTTGACACAGCGACCTGCCAAGACGGAAGTGGAGGAGTTCAGTTTGAAGCTATTAGACAAAAATCCCGTAAAATTGAAGCCATATCAACTACCACCACATGCGAAAGTAGAAAATTGAAATTCAATGTATGATCTACTTGGGAGTCCTCCAGTTGTTTTTGGTGCAGAAAAGGGACGGTACTCAACCGATTTTGTGTCCATTATTGGAAATTAAACAAGACAGAATTTCAAGTAGAAATGTTACTGGATCCTGAGTCCATATTTTCCGGAGTGACCAGCACGAAATAGTTTTGGAAAAATGATCTGTCAAAAGGGTATTGTTAAATTCCAGTCCGAAGTAAAGACAGAGCAAGACTTGCCTTTGTAGCCTCAGACTGAACGCACCAGCGGGTAGTCATGCCGTTTGGGGTCCAAAATGCGCCAAGTGTCTTCAACCGTTGGATGAGAAAGTTACTCGAACCGTTAAGGGAAGCAGGAGTTTCGAACTTCTTGCACGACTTACTATTAGCAACATGGGACGACCATATCATGTTGCTGAGAAAAGTTTCAGAACGACTTCAACAGACGGGAGTTACCGCACGACCCTCTAAGTGCCTTGTAGGGTTCAGCAAACTAACCTACTCAGGTTACACCCTCAGCGAAGACACGTTAACGTCAGATATCTTTAAAGTTGACCAACTTAGGAATGCGATACGACTAACCACTAAGACGGAAGTTCGATCTTTCTTGGGACTGGCGGGGTACTATCGTCGGTATGTTGGTAACGTCAGTGTTATTGCTAGTCCAATGACCGGCTTGATTGGGAAGAAGGCATCGACGAAGGTTATTTCCATAAACGTTTTAAACGAGCATTTCAAATGTTAACGGACATGCTGATGTCAGATGCAGTAGTGAAATTACCAGACATGACAAAGGACTTTGCTTTACGTGCTGACGCTTGTGACAGAGGTTTAGGGGCAGTGCTATTGCAAGAGTATGATGGAAACTTATTTCCGGTTGCACATGGTAGTAAGAAATTATCGACTGCAGAAGACAGTTATTCTGTCTCTTTTTGGGATATCTAAATTCCAATTCCACTTATGTCTCACTGGATAGTTTCGTATTTTGATACATTGCTTGTAAGTGTGAATACTAATGTCCGTTCAATGTGGAGAGTATAGTATTATTATTCACAATATGTACAGAACCATAGTTAAAAGGAATTTTTAAAATACTTTTTAAATATCTTTTTAGGTACTGAATGAGAATTGTGAGAACCAGCACCCGGAAGATAATGCACTAGAGAGAACCGAAGACAGTAGATGGTGTGACATATCCTGTGGTGCATTTTGATGTTATAATGAACTTTCCATTCATTGTCTGTTTACATGGTTGTGTATAGGTTCATAGTTGACATGGATTCCTAAGGCCTTACAAACTGCATCAGCATATGAATCAATAAATAAAGTAATAAAGAAAAACAACAGTTTATTGGTAATATGTCAAACTTTATGATCAACCCTTACTTGTAAAAGTAAACAAAAAGATTTGGTGCATTTGTCAATTATTATTCAGACATGCAAAAGACTTCATGTGTAACTACCATATTTACTGCAAAGGCATGAAACACATTTTTCATACTCTTATTACAGGGACTAGATACACCATCATGCAGTATTAATGTTCAATGTCAGACTGATAGGATACTTAAGCTTAAGAAGAAAAAAAAACAAGCAAACGAAATATAGAACATTGTATTAAATAATTTTGCTCAACACATTTTTTTTCTTCTCTTTTCTTCAGAACAATGAAGGGAAGCGTAGTTACGACATGGAGAAAGAGGAACTTTCTAGAGCCATACAAAAGTGCAGAACCACAGTGTGGAAGTGGACACTATTATTACAGACAGGCATGTTCAGATACAGAAATGGATCAGCGAGAATATGAGTGCCACACACTATTATGATGTGTGATACATAGCCAAGGGTATGCAGGTATTGCAATTTTTACTATACTGAATGATACCATTTGATAGAACTCGTACACAAGCACATATAGTAATATAACAGTTCTATCTTTAAAGTTATATTAAAGTTGGACTGTGAACATATCACTAGGAATACAGTCAGCCCCCCCCCTTAATATTTCTAGCCCCTCCTCCCCGGCCCTGTACATACACACACGGACGGGAGATACTAACTAAAGCAAAGCAACTCGAACTTGAAAGATTTTAATCAAAACAAAGCTAACACAGCCTTTTTTTGTAGCACATATTCAAAATCATATATCGCAATAATAATAATAATAATAATAATAATAATAATAATAATAATAATAATAATAATGATAATAATAATTATTATTATTATTATTATTATTATTATTGTTATTATTATTATTATTATTATTATTCATTCATTCATTCATTAAACTATGATTTAAGTCTTGTTTCCAATTCCATTAATTCTCTTTGGTAAATTGTCAGTATGAATATAGTCAGTGGATGACATTTTTCAGTTTCTTGAATTACTGGGGTAACAATTGTTTTTCAGACTATGTTGAAGAATTGATGGCAGTGCTGGAAGAAGTGGTCAGGAAGCCGGAGTCAGTTGATGGACAGTTATTGCCACCTCTGTGCAGCTATGTATCTATTATGACTGAAAATAGAATATACAGCAAATTTTTAAACTTGAATAAAGTTATGTTATTTCATGTATCCCGGTTTTCTTTTACTTATTTCATGTTTTCAGAGTCAATGCCTTTAGCATAAAATTAGATTTTACTACAACCAGTGTTAGGTAGCTAAATGAATCAAAAGTGAACATGAACAGACAGCAATATGTTTTAATGTCATAGTACAGAATCTGTTCAAGAAATGAAACTATAGAGGATTAAAGAATTTTTTCACGAGAATTTCAAAGTTAATGGACGAATGATTTTTGCAGGATCTATTACCAAAATGAAAGTTTTGGGTAAAAATTCCACACTCAAGTAAAGTGAGAACTCTGATACATTTTGTCAATAAAGGAGAGATTTTATGAAAAGGAATTTTAAGCATAATTTTCACATGCGTATAAAGCAATCACTTGTCCCAAAATTAACCCTGATAGTGGCACCATAACTACTGTAAGAATATTTTGCCTGCAAGTGTTCATGTACTCGGACAGGATTTCCTTGCAATTTCCATATTGCTGAATGTAGGCACAGTATGCTGCTTCCAGGACATATTCATCCAAGCAAACTGTATGAAATCTTGGATGATCAATGATACAATCCACCTTGACCTCCTCAGTCTTATTCAAAATCATAATCTCTTTATAGCATCTACACTTCTCAACTATTTCTTTAACTGCTGCAGTTTCCACAGGTACACCAATGTACATGGTAAATACACTCCATCATTCATTATTGTGTTAGATAGCAAACTTGTGGGTAAAATGTATGAGAAGTTCTTGCATGTCAAAGTATGAAATATATGTATATATGATGCATGGTTAAACTTTTGTTCTACCTTTTGTACCACAATAATGAACATTTAATCAGCAATGTGTTATTCTCAAGATTTGTTTCCCCATAAATCTGTATACTTCGTCTGCCATTAGTGTTATACACCTAGACACACAAAGAAAATATATGCTTGCTAAACATCTGGATACATCGGGTCTATGATTATTTTTTCTTTTTAATAAAATTATTCAGTTTTACTATCTGTGGAGGGTAGTAAACAATCACATCCAAAGTACATTCGGGGTCTGCATTTCACCACGGTTTAAAAGAACAAACTTGTCATAAAGTTAATAAAGTATTTATTTCTACATCTCTCACAGTCTGAGTCTTAAGTGTTTAACTTTTAACACCACCAGTTACTGATGAACCACGGCCACATGAAAATCTGCTCTGAAGACATCCAAGTTTCGCCCAAATTCGTGTCCTTCTCTTTTCATTATGAAATTGAAATAACATTAACAAAAGAATAATAATAATAATTGCCATAATGATACTAGTAATTACCAGAATGAATAGCCCAAGCGCTGCTCAGCCTCATTATGCCCTATGTTCTCTTTAGGGTCCTCGTTCACGTTCTCGTCTCGTTCGGGCTTAAATTGGTACTGTCTAACTTCAGTGAGCAGAATCTTCTTAAGATTCATTACGTTCGCCATCTTCTAGGAGTTCACCTTTCTCACACGACGAAAATGAGCATGACAAATTTGCCGTAAATTCGTTTGAATCATCACTAGATTCAGCCATCATCACCACATATGCTAAACTTGAGGGACTTCCCGACAATATGTCACTTCCGGAAATCCTATTATCACCGGAAGTATAGAAATATTTCCGGAGTGTTTTCCGTAAAACATCGATAAATGTACACATTATCTTCATTTTCTTCTCTGTGAGTTAAAATATGCATTTTTAATGCACATTGCTGAGTGATTTAGCGAAAAATGAACATTCTGATATAAAGCGTGTGTATAACATTCTAGTGGACCTTTAAAGGGCATAATAAAGCATCACGTACATTTACAATTTATGATGCTACAATGACGATTTTTAGGTTTATCAAGCGTCCGTGATTTTGAATTCTTTGAACTAGACATAATTGAATAATAGTACATTCTTGTGTGTTGATTTAACTGCTGCAATGATTGTCTGGCAAATGTGCCATTTGTTAAACAATAAGACAAATTCAGTCTTTCACATAAATTATTATGAATGAAGTTTTGTAGTAAATTTATGACAAACACTGGTGGTAATTAAATTATAGAATATATGAAAATGAAGGCTTGAGTAAATGTCACAGTTTGGAAACTTTGTTTGAAAATAAAATAAAGAGAATTAGAATAATTCATATCCTTACCCTGATAAAGATTGCACTCAGAAAAGAGACATTAAATCACAGATGGCACAAGCTGTAGCTAAATAATTCACTTAAATAAAGAATAAAACTATTCGGATAAAGTATGATCAAAAAACTAAATATAAGTGGTAAAATATAAAGTATCCCAGAGGCAAATATGTTCAAATGGAGAACACACCTAAACGACAATAGTATATGTTTACCTACAGGTTGACAAAACTGATAGGAAAAGTCGATCATTGCTCTAACATACGCTGCTTGTCCGCATGAAAGAACCATTACTGCTTTGTGAACATTACTTAACGCCAATTATCGCAGAAGGTGACGCATATTAGTCCTAGATCACTGGTGAACAGATGAGCGAATCCAAACAAATGAGCAAAACAAACAAACTTACATCATGGAAATGTTCCTACGTAGTTTTGAGAACAGAACCGGCTTTGTATCGGCAGGATATGGTCGTAGATGGGACAAAAAGAAGGTTGAAGCGCTGAATTATGATGCATGATTAAAAGACAAAACAAAGAGGAAAACGAAAATTTGTTTCAAATGGAAGGAACAAATTGAAGATAAACGGCAAACTTCCTTTATATAATCTGCAATTATAGATTGGCCATCACGCACCTCTCTGACTCATTTTAGCTTTACCAAGTTTCTTATAAACCGATTTAATACCTCGGGTGGACATTTAACCCTGAATAAAAGAGAACAATAAGTGTCTACATTTACGTAAAGAAATGTGTGCTCGTAGTAACGATACACCAACACACAAACAGGCTATTTGTCAATAAATTAGTGACCATTTTTACTATGTACACGATTTATCAAGGACTATTACCATTGTAGCAGGATCATGGAGTTTTGTTTGAGAACTCTTTTTTCCAGACTTGGGGTCAATTACTATCTGAAACATTAATCTTGTGTACAAAACGTGTTGTTCATCCAGGTCTGGGAAAGACTCCGCTGACAATACTTGATTTGTGAGATTGCAACTTCTCAACCTCCTAAACTATGTGACAGTAATCCAGGAAAGGGCAAACAATAGTTTCTAATACTTGGGTTTAAAATGACTTCAATAGCTTGTGTCGGTTCGGGCTGTTTTGCACAACTGCCCTATTAGAGTTTTATTTCAGACCTGTAATTTTCATTATATAAACCACTATAGCCCGTAAAGCCAAAAGGCAGGGGTCATGGATCCAGCTACACCTCCATATTACAAACATATTTTCACAAGGTCCCTGTGTTATGGTGCTATTGAGGGTTGACCAGAATAAGACTTGTGCAGTCTAACCTCTCACAAGAACGATGTCCTCGTATTCATAAGGCATAGGTCATAATGTCAGCTCCAGTCAGTTCTTAACTGGTGAATAGAAACAAATGTATAAAATCTAAATTTTAAAAGCGTAGTCAGAGAATGAAGTTATATTCAGTCTGTGGAAAGTCATGTTTTTATTTTAAAGGTGGCAAGTTCAATTGATAAATTTGACAGACATATCAAGCCAATGCTTTTTGCAGCACATCAGATAGCGGGTTCGAACGTAAAATAAAAAAAAAAACGGATTGATCATATTTGTGTAGTTTCTAACTGACATGTCAGCAAGCAAATTATAATTGTACAAAGATAGAATAAACGAGCAGGAAGAAAGTCTTGACATAATATGAAAGAAAAGTTAACCTAAAATTCCAGAATAAGCAACAGCTTATATGTTTTGTCGGTAAATTGGGTTTAAAGTTATTACAAGACTCATGTCCAAACGAACGCGTGTCGGAATATAAATATTCACTATATCAATTCCAATTTCTCTAATAAAAACAGTAAAAGAACAATGTGCTTTGGCTTACAAGTTATTCAAAAGCATAAGAATCCACTATTACATTAAATCAATGACATAATGTGATGGCCAGGTGCCGCTCAGAGATTCTAAATTCCATTTCCATGCAGAAATGACCGGATAACGAACTTCCCATTTTGTTGGCAATACTGTTCATGTCGTCAATACGCCTCATCGAGTTTTGGGTGATCCGGCTTTCAAGGTTAATCTTCACTTAAAAAGTTATGCAAAATCTAATTGAAATATCTGGCTACATTAACATCAAACCAATATACAAAGAAGCAGTCAGGCTGTGGCCACTGCTATTGTTTGGGCAGCGCCTGATACCAACCTCAACCCACATTCCGTTCAACGGTACCTTTTGTTCGACTGTCTTGACATACAGAATCCATCTCAAGTGAGAATTAGAGATTTTATGTTATCTTTGGACACTTGAATGCTCAAATCTTTGCCCTCCCTTACAAAAGGATTTCCATTCTTATGGCCTCCACTCTCATGCAGCGAACCCTTTGAAGGACTCACTGTATTAATTCAGTTACCATAGTAAACCTATGCAAACGCCATATTAAAATTTAATAACTTTAAATTTCTGAGTGCTCGCGATCAAACATATATTTATCTGTATATATGCATCCTGGATGACAGCTTCTGTATAGAGAAAACCTTATGAGCCGCGGCATTTTCTGGATCTACGTGTGTTTAAAACATGTGCTTTCAATTCCGCACCCATGAATCACGTGCTAATTTCAGTAATGAGTGTTCCAAACTCAAGTCTGTTAAATGACTAAAATTCCATCAATAAAACAATGGCTGTGTATGAGGCGCCGTAGCTGACAAAAGCTGGTTCAATCAGAACGTTGCCGTTGAAATTTTAATGTCATATGTCCAGAATTCCAGTTTCACGTGTTGTATCTTAAATGCTTGTCCTTAAAGTTCCATTTTCTAGGTCGAGATTTTAGATTGTATCTGTTGAATTAAACAGTAGTGGTTGAAAGTTATATTTTCTATGTCGAGGGTTTAGATTGTGTCGTTTGAATTACACAGCGGTGGTTGAAATTTCAATGTCATACGTCGAGAATTCGTAATTTACGTATTGGTTCAAAGAGTTTATGTTGAAAGTTCCATTTCATATGTTGAGTATTTAGATTTCATCTGTTGAATTACACAGCACTGGTTGAAAATTCGATGTCCAATGTCGAGGTTTTAGATTGTATCTTCTGAATTACACGGCGGTTGTTGGAATTTTGATGTCATATGTCGAGAGTTTCATTTTAACATGTTGAATCACACTGCTTGTGTTGGAAGTTCCATTTCGTATGTTGAGTTTTTAGATTGTATCTGTTGAATTACACAGCGGTGATTGGACATTTTATTATGCTTGTCAGAATTGTTATTTTTATACGGTGAAATGATGTGTTTAGTGTTAAAAGTAAGATTACACAATGTCCACTTTAACAATTCAAAATAATATTGAGTATTAAGATACATCATTCGTGTATTCATTTATGCGCCACCATTACATTCATGCATTTACAGTTTGAAAGTTACCATTCACAGGTCGAGAATTACTATGAATTTCTTCGCTAGAGGTCTCTCTTGTGAACAGACCGCGTTATTTTAAAACAAGGAGGCTTCTCGTCGCTGTGAAATTCAAGGGAAGAAATGTAAATACTCGCCATATGAAATGGAACTTTCATCACAAACAGTTGCATACAACGTGTGAATTAGGTATTCTCAACATATGATATTGAAATTTCAACCACCGCTGTGTAATTCAAAATATACACTGTAAAACGTCGACATAGGAATTATAACTTTAAACCACCACTGTTTAATTCAACATATAAAATCTAAAATCTCGATCTAGAAAATGGAACTTTAAGGACATGCAATTTGATTCAACACGTGATATTGGATTTCTCGATATACGACATCGAAATTTCAACTGCAACTTTCTCATTGGACTAGCTTTTGTCCGCTAAGGCGCCTCATAGCTCTATTTCGTTTCAGTTACAACCAGGATAAAGCTCTCAAAAGATCCTTTTTACTAAAATCTAACTTTCATTATCAACCAAACCTGGACAGATAAACTCATATATACTCTTTTATCTTCACCCATTTAGTACCGTGAGTCCTGCATATTAATTCCAGTTTTTTTTGTGTGTGTGTGTGTGTGTGTGTGTGTGTGTGATTTAGATCTTTAACGTAGCTTTAACAATTTTTCAGTCATATCGCTACGATGTCTGCAGTGTGACAGTTTATAGTGATGTCTAGCACTGGGACATCATGCCACAGACATGTAGCATAACGTCCGCCACCCAGTCACATTATCCTGACACCAGGCCGACCAGTCCTAACACTAACCTCTTAATGCTGAGCACCAAGCGAGGCAGCTGTTAGTACCATTTTTTAAAGTCTTTGGTATGACTCGGCCGGGGTTCCAACCCGCGACCTCCCGCATCCGAGGCGGACACTCTCACCACTTGACCACCGGAAGGGTCTCCCACTTTTTGGGGTTTATATTGACCAACACTGTTATAAAGCCCTTTAATCGGCGTTGACAAGAAATACTCGATTTTGGAACGCGCTCGCTCGAGCGCGCGCACGTGCGTGTGTGTGTGTGTGTGTGTGTTAAGATTGTGTTCACATGACTGGCTAAGGAATAGTAAAGAGAGATTAGTTATGCTGAATTTTATTTTAACTTACCACAGTGAGGTTGATACATGCCACATAATTCTTGTTGACTGGACAAAAATAATCTCCAATAATCGAAAATTTTATTTCCGTTCTCTATCGTTGTACATCCAAGGCTAACAAAATAAGTAGTCGTTATGCCACTATATATATATATATATATATATATATATATATATATATATATATATATATATATATATATATATATATATATATATACCATTTATCAAGTGTGTGTATGTATTATAAATAAATACACATCCACACACACGATTTATCAAGTGTGTGTATGTATTATAAGCAACAGAAGGCTTTTTTCATTTTGGATTAGAATTGAAAACTGAAAAGCAAATATATCTGCCAATGTTCTTTGTGTGTCTGTGTGTGTGTGTGTGTGTGTGTGTACTAACGCTTCACACTTTGAGTCTTTGGTCCAAATTTATTACACTGATTTATTCCACTTTGGAATTTGATCTTACTTATCCATAATTTTGGGACTATCCATTCGATAACCATAATTTACACAAATGCATGAAGGCGGTTCAGCAAACAGATATACCAATATTATATACAACTTAGAGCAGATATACTAACGGAGAGATAGAACGATAAAACTGCTGATTGATTAGTTGATTGACTGTTTGAATGCAGCATTACTAAATCGATTAGTGTTCCAAAATGTTACAATTAAATCACTTAATCCAAAGGATAAATATTAATGGGTGGCGCTGTCAGGAGCTTTTATTCTTGCTGCTGAAATTTTAATAATATTTTACCTTTACCTTAGTGTGACAGGGACAATTCTTCACAAAACTGATATTGAGGTGCAGGATATCTGACTGACGTAAAAACTGTACTTTTATGAAGGTACGGTCACCACTAAAGAACATTGCTTCTGGGTGCTTCTGACCCTCGCTTAGCCTCTAAATATGAGCCTTTAACTAGGTCACTGGCTGTAAAACAAACCACCAGATCTTGTGTAACGGGTGGCTGAATCGGTCTTTCGATGTTGAACCTTGGACCTGACCACTTGGCAGTGTTTATCACGATCAGTTGCGGATCAATATAAGGTCATCACACACGAGTGATCAGAGGAGAAATGTGCCAAAGACTGACATTATTTTAAAATATTATTTAACAGAAACAAGCTCAGGAGACCCGTAATAGCTTTCTACACGGATCTTCTATTTATTTTAAAGAGTAAATGACTCACAAATGCATAATGGAGACAGACAGTAGCAAAGTACATACTGTATATCTTCCCAGACATGTCACTGTACCCCCTCCCCTCCAACACCCGCCCCAGTGGTTGATTATAAAGAAAAAGTATGGGTAACGAGAATATTGACCTATGCAATGTAAAATGACATGGGTAGTAGGAGCAACGGATTTAACGAATACACACCTAGTGTAATGTCAAAGGAATGAATACCTGATACAGCCAAATAACTCTCTTTGTCCAATGTAGTTTGCTTGCATACACTAGTTTTTATGTACTATAGTGTAAACAGACCATTGATATTTCTGGAAATGTTGTCCATTTATTACGAAATGATCTTTTTGGGGAAAAAAAACAAGATTTCTCTTTATCATATACGTTCCTACTTAATTCAGTAGAAACTGTCATTCGTATATTTACCCAGTTTTTTCGCATGACTCCAATTTAGGATTTGTCTGTTATCTTTTATAGCCCCAATGGAATATTTGTCATTTTAATGGAGCTTTTTATCTATAATTTTGTTACACCCTGAGGTCTCATAAACTAATCAGCAGTCTAGTAGCTGGGTCAAGAGGTCATCAAGAACAGCAATAGCTACAGATTAAATCGAATAAAAGTAAACCTGACCATCTGAAAAAGACATTGGGCGGGTGGGGTGGGGTGGAGAATGAGCACAGTGACAGATTGATTATCCTCTTGGGATTTCAAGTATCCATCTGAACTAACGAGCTGTATTTCCGTTATGTCCCGGACAAATTTTCGCTCGCAGTATCAATTAAACAAATGTTTAATTTGTTATGACATGATTTTCTAACAAGCTTCTCGATGTTTAATTTTGCAGGTAATATAGAGTTTCTTCGGAAACAAAAAATATGTATGTATCACGAGAGTTGCATCATAGTTTAGTGTGAGGAAAATTATTACACAATCGACGTGATAATACCGTATGAATCTTTCTCGACCATACCAACTACTCTAGATTTTGGTTTTGGTCAAGGTCTGAAAGTTACAAGAAGATATATCGATAGAGGGATATGTTTTTGGGAGAGAAATAACAAAGAATACGACTGAGTTCCAAAGATCCGAATAAAAATTCAGATTCATCAAAATAAATATGCGTAGTTACGCTTAATTAGGTTGCATGTGCTCGTATTCAGAAATACAATCGAATAGTTATGACAGTCTTATCTCCCTGAAAATACAACTAATTAACATATACTTGCTGATTTTGCTAACTGACGTTTCATTTGTTTCTCCATTCCCCTGTTTTAGCAATCAGCATCATTTCCACTTTAAAAGAATATCAAACCATTTTATGAAAGCGAGGTTCATAACCTCTATGCATCGATAAAACCCCTGAGAAAAATAATAGGGTAAGTATGCCTTTCTTTACAATAAGACATAGCAGCAAACATGTTGCAATTCGAAGCCTTAATAACTAAATTCATTAGTCACTCTGTCACCACAAGGCACGAACTTAATATTCCCGTTATTACTTTGGTTTCTGCAATGCTGTTCTCCACACAAGTTTGAAAACATTTCATTCTTTTGGCCAGTCAAAGAGATAAATTACATTCAACGAAGACGACACTTCTCACATATGTGCTGAGTAGCAAATCATCCCACCTCAAAGACGACACTTGTCACAGATATGATGAGTAGTTAGTTAATCCTCCCACCTCAAAGACGACACTTGTAGCTAATCCTCCCACCTCAAAGACGACACTTGTCACAGATATGATGAATAGCTAATCCTCCCACCTCAAAGACGACACTTGTCACAGATATGACGAGTAGCTAATCCTCCCAACTTTCTAAAAGAAAGTCTTATTTTATACATGAAATTTTGAGAGGTGGAAAGAAATGGAAAGTAACCATGCTTTCATTATAGTCAGGAAAAAGTATGACGGTAGCATTAGGCAGCTAAGCTGGTTAGGTGTTGGACAGAACAAGCATTCAGTTCAGTCAATATACTGGAATAGAAGGACTATTATTCTTGAGCCTTGTCTGACATTAACTGGGACGAATCTCATACTGTAGGCCATGGTAGTCAAACAAGATGGCGTCCGATAAAATGTTGACGCTGGTTAAATGGACATCTACACACAACAAGAAAATTCAGTGAGATGTTGTTCCCCAGACTATCAACGTCAGGTCAATAAAATTCTGCTATTATGATCTAGAATTGCAGTCTTTGTGGAAATGCCGTGGATTTACAGGCAGATATGGAAAATTCTGCATTCAGTTTCATGAATAGAAATGGAAAGTTACCGTTCTTCGTGGTTCTGTCTCAAATGAAAAGTAACCATGCTTCATGAAAGTAATGGAAAGTAACCATGCTTCATGATTAAGTCTCAAGTGGAAAGTACCCGTGCTTCATGGAAAGTAATGGAAAGTAAAAATGACTTATGGTTCTGTCTCAAGTGGAAAGTAACCATGCTTCATGGAAAGTGATGGCAAGTAACTATGCTTCGTGGTGCTTACTCAAATGGAAAGTAAACATGATTCATAGAAAGAAACGGAAAGTAACTATGCTTCACGGTTCTGACTCAAATAGATCTATGAAGAGCACATTAATTTGGGCAGGTGAACGATTAATTTGATTTATGGGGACCGTCGCGTGTTTAAATCGCCATAATGCACGGATTTGTAATGTCTGTGTAATGTCTGTGTCATGAGAGGAGTGATTCTTAATTGAACATTCGTTTATTTAACAAGTCAGACAGACTGGGAGGATAGGGTTAACTTCAGTCTTGTATCGGAATTGTCAGATTTGAAATTTTCCAAGATTAGTTATTTGGGAATCTAGAGGTCGCGCAGACTATAATTTGGCGCCTAGTTATTAAAGGCGGGAGATATATATAATCCAGATTGGTTACGCTAAATAAGGGGCGTGATTCCCACGAAATTTCTTGGGTTTAATATGTTCCATCACAAAATTTTAGTCAGTCTACCCTTTTCTGCAAGAGAAAACAAATGTAGGAGACTCCGAGTTTGAATTTAGAAGAAATTCACTCGTAAATAATTATCCAAGGGATCGGATGTCTGGAAAGTCGACGGACACGATTTTGGCGGTAGACGCGAGCGAAGCTTGAAAACACAAGGTATTTTGCGCCAGTCTCATGTAATTCGTTGATATCAATATAACGATTTGTTTGATTTATTTGCTATATTTGCATGAATTTATTTGCTTAAATTCGTAGATCAATTTTCTTGATATGAATACAACTGTGTGAGTTCATCTATATGAATCCGTACAATGATATTCTTTATATAAGTTTGACGAATTGTTTGAATGTGTCGTCTTGATTGTTATAGGAAACTATGTATCTAAGAATTTCATACCTTGCTTTAGTTGATATGAGTTACGAGAATCCGTGTGAATTCACCGACCTTAGATGATTTCACGTATGATAAAGACTTGAGTGCGTATTGACTGAAATTAACGTTGTTAAGCCATGAAGTGAGATTTCATATATGCTAAAGACTTGAATGTGTGTATTCGCTAGAATTAACGTAGTTAAGTCATGTAATGAATTTCATTCGTTCATTTGTGTAATTGAGACGAGACCGGAACTGTTGTCTCGGGTGATGTTAATGTGAGTCAGATTGAAATAGCCGTTAGGAAGTACATTAATCTTATGAAACTAGGTTTGTTTATGGTCTGCCATGTGTAACTTGACCAGATAGCCTTTGGTATCAGTTTGAATTCCGATAGAACTATATCTGACATAACGAGAGGGGAGTAATGATCTGTTCCCAGTAGGATATCTGACAGAAGATTTAGGTTGCTTCTTTGTTAATTTTTGGAAGGTGAAATAGCTCCACGGGACGTATCCACGTACCTACCTATCGCAGTATCTACGTATCACGTACTTACATATCCACCTACCCACACAAAGTTCGAGGGCCGAAAGAGGAGAGACAATAGAGAGTTTGGAGAAGCTTAAAGTGGAAACGACCAAGAAGAACAGTCACAGTGAAATTGGAGAACAGCCACAGTGAATTTGGAATGAACCGGAAATAATCAGGTTATGAAGTTGTACAAGGCAATGACTTCGATTGTTCACTCGATTCAATGATGAACTAATTCTATCATTTTAAACAGATCGGCTTTTTATATAAGTATATTTGTGTTTGAAATTCGGTGAATGATTTTTTTAAAAAAGAAGTGTATCTTCCTAATGTAATGCATTATGACGGTTGTTTATGTAATTGATTAAATTGCTATTTTCATATACTGGGGCTCGTGTCGTTCTGTTTTACATATCTGCTCAGATCTCTATCTATTCCACCTATAAGTTTCACATTTTATATTGATATTTACTCGATCCGGGCAATAACACCAAAGGCGATCACCCTCTAGATAACGATTACCCAATTTCCACTACGACCCACCCCCAACAAAGTGGGGGCTACGCAGCACCTTCTAGTGATGATATATCGGTATAGGCCAACATGTTTACATTCCATATGGGAACTCTCGCTAAACACTACTCAAAGAACAGTACATGGAATGGAAAGTCCAGTACAAAAGGAAAAATCCAGCGAAGAACACGGACTACGTCTTTAGCAACTTGTATACTTTGCTTTATACCTGCTGCTACAACCATAAAATGAGTTTTAAAAAAATGTATCCTGTCGAATTTTACGAACAAATTTGAGATTGATGGGAACAGGTTGTAAGGAACTAATGTGTCATTTGTTTATCAGTCTTTAAGACGTCAAAAGACAACTCGTACTTAATTCAATTTCTAGGCCATTTTAGAATTGTTCTATGCTTGCACTCTTCTGCACAAATGTACACAACCTCAGGCGACATTTAGAGCAAGATATTAACTGATTCTACTCTGGGGCTTATACAGAAATATCGTTTAATATCGTTTAGGGGGAGCGGAAACAAAGGCGAAGTCCCAAGAAGCACCGGCGTGTTTAACCGTTTCCGGTGTCCTAGATTCAGCTCTTCGGTATACTAAGGTAGCTGCGTCTTAAAAATGGGGATACGCGGTAGATTGTACTCGAGTCTGCTTGAAAACAAATGTCTAATCTTTCTGACGTCATTATCGGAAACAAAGGTTAGCAGATATATTAAATATTCAACAGTGTATCCGGTTATTAAGAAACATCTGGCTGTTATTAGGTCATAACTAAGAGTCAAATTGAAACAGTACTTAAATGTGCATCCGTTTGTCTGCACATGATGACTATTTACATTTTTATGGATAAGATGAATTTAGTAGCATGTTCGTTTGTTCGGTTATTATTCTGCACATTGCATTTTCACGAAAATACTTCTTTTATGGGCGTTATAAGGCCACGAATTTGTCGATGTTATAATGCACACTTGCAGTCTTCTTTTGTACTTGATATGAAACATTAATATCAATATATGAACAGTTCCGTTCCACGTAATGTTGGAGGTGAATGGAGAGCGAATCGAGGTCTGAGATAAAAAATTATGGGAGCCAGCACTGCAGTCGTGTGTCTTTATGTTCTGAAAATTACAACTGTGAATTGAACTTTGTTCTTGAAGTTATTACATAACAAAGTTATTACATAACAAAGTCGGGACCGGGATCTAGTTCATTTATTCCTATCAGCCCAAGTTTGAAATATTGCAAAGATCGTATAGGTTCATACACTTATACACTTTTATCTTTGGACCCCAGGAGAGACCAAACATTCTACGTGTGAAACGATGAAGAATGACAAGATAAAGATGGCAGATGTTTATTATATCCTACTCACTCGAAATTATTTAATATTATCAATTTTGTTATCGATGTTTTCGGAAAATTACATTTTTTGATCTGGCACCCTTCCTTCAGGACTTACTAACACTACCGATGTTAGACGAAAGCAATCTCTAACTTTCTACTGCGTACAAGTTACTGATGGGCAGACAACCTTCCCAAACAAATCTTGTTGAGCGTCGGACTCGAGTTCGATATCCGTCCAGGCAACCACGGGTCGGCTGCCTGGGTGTGTTCTTGGGAAAAAGGAACCGAGCCCCCATTTCCTCGGCACGATATAACCAAACAAATAAAAAAAAAAACAAACTTCTGCATTGCGTAGAACATAACTGTCCGTTTATTAACGTTAATTTTCCAATCAGATACATGTGACAATTATAACGTTGCATTATAACATCGACATTCACAAACTTAGAACGCCAATATATACACAAGGCTACATACGTGTTTTGTCCCGAGTCGGTGAAGGGAAAGAATTTGATATGGCGTAGGGATACCTATTTAACGTCATTAAGGGAACTTAATATCAGGGCAATTAACATGTCGACACCGTATGTACTTACTTATAAGTGGAATCCAACTGCAAACAATATAGACACTGATCTGTTAGCACATAATGCGCCGGCAGATCTTGGTAATATGTTTTTTATTTAAATGATTGCTACAAACAAACGGTATACACCCAGATCTACCCGCGCATTATGCGACGGCAGATATGAATCTTTTCAGTTTGCAATAGGACACAACTTATAAGCGAGTACATGCGGTATGTAATTGGCATTGACGATCTATTACGAACATCATGGTTTATCTTTGTACACCCCACTCTTTCTACTAAACGTGTTTGTAATGATTCGAACAGTCTCTAATGAAGTCCTCCCAATATTGTTATGTATATTTAATTTAATTGTTTGTTTGCTAGTTTTAAAATTTAAAATGTAACACTGTATGCTGGATTTGACCTTGTCCAAAATTGAATTAATTTCTGCTTAACCTGATTGACTTTTTATTATTTTTTATTATTTCATTTATGTAAACAACTAATAATAGCTTCATTGTTCTCGATGTATATGAGCTTATTATCAGGATTATTTTTCAGGTAACAAGAAGGAGTAAATATGTTGATCAGAGTCAGGGTTTTGGAGATTCCTAAGTGAATTTTGTAGGCTATTGTGTTGTAAATAAACAAGGCTCATTAGATCATTCTAGAAGGTTAATTTCCATTAAGTAATGGCTGTTTTTAGAAAATGCTAATTGTGACCTGAGGTCAAGCAGGGAACTATATTATCTTGTGACTGTGAGGATTTTACCAGTCGTGCTTTAACATCTAGCATTTTAAGTTGTATTATGTTGTGACCAGTTTGGGCTGAATTTTATTTTCTTCACACTATTGAATTCGAGTGATTATTTTCTCTGGAAATACAAAAGTGCTCTGACAAAATACTTGGATAAGGCATTTATTGGAATTTATACTGAATTCAAACCTGGAATAATATTTCTGTGATTCAACAAGAGACTGTTGACACATAAGCACTTCGCAGGCCATACCAGACACGTCATCTTCTTCAATTTTGGATCTCTTCGGGACTTGAACTGAGTTTTATTCAGGACTTTTTATTACTAGGACTTGTGTCTTTAATTCTTGAATTAATTTTGGATTTAATTCGCAAAACCGTAAGTTCTTTTTTCTCATTTTTCACTTTGTAATCAATGAGAAATAAATTATTTGTTAACTTTTACAAAGCTTGTTGTCTTCACTCTTTTCTGTTACTTATTTTAAGACCATAGACTCGTAACAGAATGACTGTTAGAAAATTTAAAGAATATGCCAACAACTGCCAAATATAGATAAAACCTTCTGTAATTAATGCTTCATTCAAATAGATTTTATCTATTCGGACTTCGAATTCTACGTATCGATTTGTCAATTTGGCCTTTGTTCCATGATTGCTGAAAATTACGCAGTCTTTTAATGATTTTCCGTTAAGATAAAACAGGCAAAACTAGATCTTCACTACAAAGAAGGTTCGTGTAATCCGTACTGAATTATGTAGAGATGCATAAAATGATGGTTGCCATATGCTCTGCTACCATAAAACGAATGTTTGTCTCTGGGACTGAACGCATTTTATTGGATTACATATTCCGGTATGACGGTATATTTCAGTCAGACAAATCTAGATCCTGGATATGTTAGGATCTTGAAATAACAGGTCGGCATACGACGGTCATTATTATTACTATCTTTTCGACAAATCCGACCGCAAAAAAAACAACACAACGTTTCTTTATCCCTCTTAATAAAAACAAATTAGCAATTAACTGTTAGTATATGATCTACGTAGTGTGCAATTTCAAAATCTGTATCAATATAGATTTCCTGACGATATTCGGAAATTCAATAAATACAAATGATGGCGTATATAACTCGTCCGAGACAAACAATCATTTCGGTTAGCAGCATTGTTTACAATCTATTTAATGGGTACTTATTTATTTTCAAGACTGTTATTACGTGTGCTGACATTACTAGTCAATATTTCGAAAAAAAATTATACCTTTCTGCAGTAGAAGTGTATCCCAGCAGACAAAGCTTGTTCAGCAATTAGTGTGTGTGTGTGTGTGTGTGTGTGTGTGTGTGTGTGTGTGTGTGTGTGTGTGTGTGTGTGTGTGTGTGTGTGTGTGTGTGTGTGTGTGTGTGTGTGTGTGTGATTAGATTTTTAACGTAGCTTTAATAATTTTTCAGTCATATCGCTACGATGTCTGCAGTGTGGCAGTTTATAGTGATGTCTAGCACTGGGGCATCATGCCACAGACATGTAGCATGATGTCCCACCCAGTCACATTATCCTGACACTAGGCCGACCAGTCCTAACACTAACCTCTTAATGCTGAGCGCCAAGCGAGGCAGTTCAGCAATTAGTAGCGCGAAGAAAATATTCATTATTATCCATTATTATATTACGTTGTATTTTATAAAGTTCCTCTGTACTTCGCCCCTGGGTCTCGGAATTGTAATCCGCTGAAGACATTACACACACAGACATATAGTATGTACTGCAGGCCCACCCCAACACACCGAAAGTGACGTTATAGTCCTCCTGTGTTCTAGAGAAAACGCCAATACTGAACTATATGACATGCGTTCTGACTGGCGTAGACTCAAATTCAGATTATGACACACACACACACACACACACACACACACACACACACACACACACACACACACACACACGCACGCACGCACGCACGCACGCACGCACGCACGCACGCACGCACGCACGCACGCACGCACGCACGCGCGCGCGCACGCACGCACGCACGCACGCGCGCGCGCACGCACACACACACACACACACACACGCGCGCGCGCGCATCTACAAAGATTAGTATCCCAAAAGGAAGTTTAAAAGTATGTGTCAACTTTTACATATGCTTTCCCTTTAGTGTTTTCAAATCTAAAATGTGCAACGTCTATCTTGATAATATAATTTATCCCTTGTTGTCAAGAACAGCTCATAAATAAATTAAGATAACATGTTTCTCGTTTAACAATAGAGGTAACAACTACCTTTCCAAACATGCTTATTCCAATTAACGAATGTCACTGAATACTCATATTTTAGAAACCGAATTTACATCAGAACGTATATGCAATGTACCAATTACCTTTATAACTTCTCGTTGTAATTAATCTATGCGTATAATTAATTGAAGTCTAAAGGATCTAAATGTGTCTTTAATTATAACTATTTCAACAAACGAATCTAAATTAAATAAACTATATTTAATTTATTATTCTTTGCCATTTTAAATCACATCAGTACCAATACAAATAAAATATATCTAAACAGAAAGCATGGCGTCTATATGTAATGTGTTCGTATTCGTCCTTGATACAGCATTGATAGCGAGATCTTTGAAACAACGCAAGCATAAATATTCGGTTGTCTCTGTTTTTATATGTAAGACTCAAGAAAAAAAATATTTCCAGTTTAACATGGTAAGACCTAAATCTCTCGAGTTTATCTGGACGTCTCGCTGATCCGTGGGCATCTGCCGGAAACCGTTGACAGTAAAAAGTGGTCTCTTTTGTGAAGAGTGATAAGAAGAGAGGTCATTATAGAATGGAGAAACTTAATTTATAGTGGGATTTTTTGGAGCTTCAAAATTGCTGCAACATCAATAAGATAAGAACGAAAGCGATAAGTACTTAAATTCTACGGATTATTTAATTACTGTTGATAACGATAAGAGTTTAAAGAAACAAGACGTAATAAATTCGAATATAAGCAAAAGTGATCAATGCAACGAAGAGCTTGCGAAGCTGTGGTACAGAATAATCTATAAAGCTTCTCACTGCATCTGTTTTAAAGAGAGATACGTACAAAATAAACGTCAATGTATTTACAATATAACGATAATTTATTTTAGACTGGTAAATTGTTATAAAAGGATTTACAACTGTATTGATAACTTGATTTGAAAAATCTTAAAAATATACCGACCAAAAGGAAGAAATGCGCCATTTTGGGAAATGTATTTCTTCTACGAAAATGAATTTATTGCAAACATTTCTTTGCTGGCACGGCCCGCTAACACGTAAGACTGGAATCACCAGCGTCTTGAGAGTATAAAATGATCTTTTAGATGGCATGCAAGTGACAATGAATTTCTACTGCTATTAATGTTCTTTTCGAATGAGGTATCAATGAAAAGCTAATTTTTGAAAAGTGTGATGCGTTAAATTGGAGTAAAAACAGATAAACAACACCTTATTAGTTTTGTCTGAGTCTAAACACTCCATATTAGTTGACTTCCGAGGGATTTACTCCTGATGATTATATTGATTTCAGCACACACCCCACAAAAAAGTCCCAGAGATCACACCATATTTTACTATCCACAGGTGCATGAATTGTCAAATATGCACAATGAACGTGGCGTTGGGAAATGGACCTGCCTTTAACATCGAGGGTATTTCGCTGCCTACAATCCTTATTATTTTGATATTTCCTGGTTGAAACCATCTTTATTCGCTTATTCGTCGAGTAAAATTGCAAATAATATAGACCCAGACCTGCTGTTGCATATTGCGCCAAAGGGACAAGCTATGTGTAGTTTGTTCTACTGATTACTCCTGACAAGCTGGATAGTACCTGATTATGCGACTGAATATCTAGGTCTGTGCAGTTTGCAGTTGGGCTCGGCTTATAAGCGAGCACATACCGCTATTGTAAATACATGTATTTACAATAGCGGTAACGCTTCAATGCACACGTTACATTACTGCAACAAAATGCACATGTGACATTTTCAGTTACTGCAAAAAAATATACATTTTAATTTACTGCAAAGAAAATGTACATCTTACATTACTGCGAAGAAGATGAAAAGGGTGTTTGTAACAAAAAATACAAAGATTTATTATAAAAACATTCGTAGCTGTATTGCATACGTAAATAAATTGTAGATGCAAGATAAAATGTGTCCATATTAACTTCAATACCCAAATGACAAATCATTGGTGTGAAAAGCTACAATTTTCCACGCATGTCGTGCGGTATTTTCCAACTTCAAAACTAGGTTACTTACCCGACGACAAACTCGCTATTGCTTTCTTTGCAAGGCTCACAGTGAAATGAACAGATAACTCTGTATCTATTACGCAACATTTTTTTTCTTGTTCAGAATTGTAGAGTCAGCACGAGATACATGGGCGCCCGCAGGATTTTTTGCAGTGGGGCGGGGGTAGGAATTTTT